>WJEZ01002423.1:0-13548 GCA_009869925.1 Thalassaphorura encarpata | reverse complement strand
TTCTGCTGCTAGTTAATGATTTTCGATATGGATTTTGGATATACTCAATAAGAAAAACTATACTAAACCATTTCAACTGCGAGGAAAATATGCAAATGTATATAATGCTCCGAAATATTATGCAATTTTGTTTCTTATCATTAAAAACTCTGATTTTCGAGAAATTTTAGGATTGTCACTGACCTATGAACTTATATTTAATAACGTCTGAGAAAAGCGAAAGTACGCATTGTTTAGCCCTCGTTAAACACAAATCTTGGAAATATTTGTGAGTCAATTGTGTGGTGTGCCAGATTTTGTTTACACACTGACCAATACGAATACGACGAACACTCAACATGAGTCATCCTACGAAGGATCTGATCTGAACTCGCTCGCTGAAATATTTGTTTACGAAATATTAGCCACCGTCACGCAAGGATTTAATTATATTGATTACGAAAAACAAAATTTAATTATACTAGAAATCTATATAACCAAAATCCCGCGTAGGTTCTTCTATTCTTAATATTCATTGTGAAATATTTTTGCTTATTTGTCCTTTTGCCAAGTCAAGACGTAGTCAGTGATCCGTGATCCATGGAAAAGTTATTTGAAAGTTGTCATTACTTATATTTTTAGGATTTAATATCCTATTTTCCGGTTCACCAGAAATAGATTTGTCATTTACTAAATTATGGGGTCCATAAAGACAGACAGACACAAAAGTGGACGATGGCCATTGGAAACAACAAATAAATCAGAGTCTTCTCACTTCCGGTACTCTGAACAGATTTATGTAGGTTGAGCACCGACGACTGCCTCATTTCCCAAGTACTAGATTACACTGATTTCTTAAGACATTTACAGACGGAAATAGAATTTTGTGTCTGTCTATTCTTGTTTTGAAAAAAATACACTTGGATGAGTTGGTGTAGGAGACTTGAGATTCATTTTAGATTTAGATTACGTCACCACCCTTGTTCATCTTAGTACATGTGATATTTGATTGCACCGCCCACCATCAAATTATGCGAATCCTTATTAGTGCAGGTGCAGGTGGTTATAAAGCAAATAATTAATTTACATTTTAATTGGGATCCTCAATATTTACAAAGTGACAAAACGAATCAAAGGTTTGGTAAAGCATGTACCTCGCCAGCCACCCAGCCCAACATAAAAGTGGACAAACTTTCCAATTAATGAACCAAAATTGAGGCTCCTAGCTTACTTTGTCTATTAATGTGCAAAAGCAAAATTAAGTTTGCCAAAATAGAATCGGAGGCACTTTGGCCCACAAAGCTTGAGGGAAATTGATGATTTATATTACAGGGCTCAATATGAATGATTTTCATGGCACGCGGACGAGGCTGGACAATGTCATGCATGGCATGCAAGGAATAACGTCACGACTAAATTTCACCTTGTGGCTTTTATTTTCTTTTGTCTCACACAACATTTTATAAATTCGTCATTTACCCATCACCTGCTGCTGACAGACTCAACTCTAACTATTGATTAGTTTGACAGAAACAACTGTGACTACTAAATATTGCATAAACTGTCATTACTTAATCATACAGATTACTGCCCAGTCCATCAACCATACCACCCTGAAACACGTCACTACCGTAGTGCGTTATATAAGTTAAAATTATTTACTCCACAAATAAAAATAGACAATTGGTCGATAGGTGAATTTACAAATTTTCTGCTATTAAGAATGTCTGAGGACTTCTCCAGAAAGAATGTGCTTGACTTCATTTAAAGAAATTTTCATTAGTCATACACAACATTCACTTTCGTAGAAATTCATGCGTTCGTTCGTTCGTAAAATGTAAGTACATATGACCTCATTAGAACGATTTCGTTCCGATTTCCTTCATGTAAGAATTTATAAGCTTGACTTAAGTGCTATCGCTTGTTTATCTCAAACGACCATCAGGGCAGCCGTCCGGTCTACTCGAAGTCGATGAAAGTCTGGTTCTTTTCTTTGCGTCACAAATAATAATTACACATTATGTCCAGGGGCAGACTAGGCATATGGGCATACACTTGAGAGCCATAGGCGTTTAGCTTAGCTATAATTATAAAAGTGAAAAGTCTCATATTATTATTCCTGGTGCTCACACATGGAGGAAAAGGGAACAAAGGAAAATATGAATGAAGCGGAGGAGTTTATTCATAATATGAGGAAGGAGTGAAACATGCTGAGAGGAAGGATTGAACTTGGGGTTCGTCACGGGGTTTAAGTTCCAGGAAAACCGGAAAACTGTCACCGTCAACACTCGAGTCATTTTTCCACTGTGTTGTGCTTTCACTTCCTTTGTGAAAGCCCGTAAATTTAACAGTATTTTCTTAAGTAAAATCGCACGTGTATGTCTGCTTAACTCCGGGTGGCTATTGCCATGATTAAATTTAAATGGTGGATATCTCGGTCTTCGCATTTTAAAATAAAAGTTGTCTACTCTACTGTCCATTGGAATGTTAGTTGTTTAATATTAAACTTGATTAAACTGATATAAATTATTTTCGACGTATTTTTCAATATTTTTCTTTCTTTTTACTTGGATGAAATTGACAGCATGTTTTGATCCATTTACATTGCTTTGGCTGTGTTGTATTTTTATATTCATAAAAGCCAACACTTACGAGTAATTACTTGATTTACCTCTTGTTTATATTTTTATATACACATATATATATATAGTAAGAGCGTAGATATATAGTGCGAATCGTACAGCATAATATATTGTATGGATGTTCTAAACATTACCGTAGATTCAAAATAACTTTTGTTTGAGAAAGGAACTAAAAAAACTTCAAATTTCATTTTTTATATGCATATTTCAACTCAGATGGAGGTAAGTGAAAATTCCAGGAATATTATGCAAAATTAGAGCCGATTTTAATAACTTTTTCTCATTGATAGCCGGAGATCAAAAATGAGGATGCGAATAGGCAGTAATCGCACAGCCAAAAGAAGTGAAGTCAAATGTCTACCATTTATTCTTAAAAATTTAATTGTGTCATTTTCAAATCTAGATGTAAGGAAATAGGCTACTCAAGGAAAAAAGCTCTGAATCTTCCTGCGAATTTTGTTATGAGAAACAAAGTGATTTGGTTTTATAATCTCTGGAAGAACGATTCAGGTACGATTGCCCGAGCGGAATTGGGCATTCTGATTACTCTGCTTTCCCTTCTGTCTTGAGTCACACTTTGGTGAGTCAATTTGGAAAGTGACTCATCGCACTCCCTCTTCCGTCATTCCAAATATTTAGCTATACTGTCATACGTTAAAAAACCAAGAAATTGGAATTACAGTTGTCAATTCTTTTCAGTTTTAATTGCTGCAACCTGCCCAGCTAATTCTCAAATGAATATTATTATCTTGACTTTTACCAACAATCTGGGTAATTGGGGAAATATGTCGTCTCCATAAATAAAATCCTAATAGTGGTATACATTTTTATTTGATTAAAATTAAAGGCCAAAAGTTCACCGGCAGTGCTTAAATATTTATTTCTAGGCAGATATTTCCTAACTCAGGACTATTAAGAAATATGTTCTTGGATTTTGGCAAAGAGTCGTACGCAGTACCGCACCGTTTTACTTGGAACGCGTTGTATTCTTGGCTTACGGGGCTAAAACTCATGGGGGAGAGCTAAAGCCAAGTCAAGCCAAGCCAAAATATTGGTTTCTCCAAATCCCGGTGCTTCCAGTCGGTAAAGTTCAAAGGTGCCGACCATGGAACTTGGAATACCTTTGAACTTTTCATCTTAAATATTGTAGGAAAATTCGTTTAAAGAAAATGTCACCGGAATTAACTTCTGGTGTATTCAAAGAACCTTAAATTGTGATAGTACCTTAAACTAGGTTTTAGAATAGCTCTAAATAATCGGTTCACAGCATTTTAGGTTTCTAAAATGCTCAAAACTTATTAATTTGCCGATTAAATTTGCCTTGAGACTACCAGCGTCATCCGAGTTTCGTTTTTTATGATTTTTTCATCCGATATGGTCCCGTAATTTTGAAAGTGTCTAAAGTATCAGCTTAGGAGCTTAAAATATTGAGAGTATAATTTTTTAATGAAATTCATGCATTTAAATTAATAAGGATTGAAAGTTAAGACTGGTTTATCCTTAGTATTTTTTCTCCTAGCTTTCCTCCCTGGTCTTACGTCTTTCACATCAATTAACCTAATTAACTTATTCCAACCCACTGAGTTTGTTTGAAGAAACATCCTCGTGCATGCATGCATGCATAAACGCAGCATGGGGGAGAAAGTAAAATGTAAGAAAGACGGGAGGAGCTCTCATGATTTATGGTCCTTTCTCTGTCTTTCAACGTCTTTCGCGGTTGAGTTAAGGAACCCGAATTTTTGTTTCAAAGCCCAGTACAGAGAGACTCACTCATTCACTCGACAGTTTTGAAGAATAGAGAAAGCATAAATACTGGCAAACGGACGGACGGGTAGGCGGCCAGGCTGTGTTTTAATATGCATTGCACAAGTAAATGGATTACAATGTAAAATATCTTAGTTATAATTTACATAATACTTCCCATGACTCTGTTTCAGTTGTGTTGGGTCCTAGATGCCAATTCCTTCGTGAATCATTACTTTTGAGTATGAACAGTCAAACGTAAGCGTCGTCAGCGTAAGCTAAAGCAAGGACAGGAAAGGGAAAGCACAATTTCCTGAGAAAGTTGACTTTTCTTGATGGAAGAAATAAAAACTCTCATGTTATGTTATGTCTTCCCATGACGTCAATTTAAACTCATGCCAGAAATTTCAAATTACTGCACGTTGCATGCATGTGAAAACTTCAACTTTTTGATTACATGCATTGTCTACGCTTTCCCTGGAAAAGTACATTAGTTTACATGAACCTCCAATCAAAATATTTACAACGTAATCAATAAAGGATTCTAAAAATAAGATAGAAATGAAATGATGGAGCCTTCCTCAGCGGAAGAATAAAATTATTATTACTTTTTCCTATCGGTAATTTAAACTTTGAATTTTCCCATGGTAACTAGAAACTTTGTTGAGCCTACGGCAATCAAACAAACAAGCGTACTAAATACCATGGCTATGATTATTTCGAAGCTCTAGATGAAATCTAGAATGCACCCTAGTTAGGGAAGTCTGGTTTAAACAAAATTGTTGTTGACTATTGTACAAGCTTCTTAACTTTAAAGCCTGCATCCAATGCCCTGTTAATTTGGTTAGTGTAGAGACGAGATAACCATGCTCAAGCTTATTGAATCTATTGGAAAATCCATAAGGTCCGGTATGGGTGCCTGCACAAGATTTTGTCGCTTAATTTCTAGTATCAATTCAAGTTTATCTCAAAGGTGAATTCTTGGTCTTAATTAATCGTGACGTTTGACACCCTAAGTATTCGCTGATAATTAAACGTAGGATCAGCGCAATTTGTACTTACATAACAGTTTATTTCTTAAGCTTAATAAATTAGTCAGAATAATGATTGATTAAACCGAATCATTATTCATGATTTCAACAGGATAATCAAGTCAACTGCTGATAGGATAAAATGTTGGTGTCAGCAAATTCACCCGAAATCTTAATTCAAGTGAAATTTGATAACAATATTCTATGCAGGATGCATTAATCGCCATGGCCTTGCTTTACTTGGAATACTCTTTGGATCTTAGTTTGACCTTTGTCACCTTAAGCTTCTACACAACACTAAGATTCCGCTGAATTTGTATATTTGGGTTAATAAAAGCCTTGCTCCTAAAAGTCTACGACTCTATCATCTCTAGCCACAAAATATGCAAATATTTACTCCATGAGATGAAATGAGATTTATAAAAGAGTGACAAATTTACATTGAACCCAAAAACCACTTTCGTTGATTTGATATGACGTAAATGAAGAAAAAAGAAGAAGAAACTTGACTATATTCCGAATCCTCACTCAAGGTTAAGATTGGAGCAAATGTGCTGAGTGAGTAAGATTACGATATTTTATGCAAAACAAAGGATGATAAAAAAAACTAAAAATGATCAAATAACGGGACTTATTTCTGCAAAAAAGAAAGTGCGAGGCTAATCTGCGACCTCTTGGGACTTTTGCTATGGCATACTATTGTTAAAAGGATTATATATACTATTTTAGCTCTCAAAATTTCTTCAGTTCAACAATGTCCCAAGTCCAAAGTCAGAACCAAAGTAAAATCCGGTTTGCATTAAGCCTTTCCCGTTCCAGGATTTGATTTCAACAGGCAAAATTCTTTTTAAGTATTAATTTTGCAGATGATTTAAAGGGTTTTGGTAATAGATTCCTTTAAATTATAAGTTTGGGTTTTTAAGAAGAGTGTTCATCTATTGTCAACATTAATCATAAAATTCCAAGAAGCAATTACCACGAATTGCTTTCGCTTGCCCCCAGGGAAACTTCATTACGAGCTAAAATCCGTCATTTCTTTTTAGGATAAACATCATGCTTAGCTGCTTGTGCAGTCAAATCTCTTTGAAGATTTCATTAAATTCATTATTCCAGGAAGTAAGGAAAGCTTGGTTCTCCGCCGCATCGCAGCGCATCGTAGAAACGACTGAAGATTCAACTTCTTTCTCCAACTGCCATAAACAAAAAAGCTTTGTTTAAAATTGCCCTCATTAGTACGAAGAGTTATACTATGTGGGTGGATGATGAACAGGGGTTATCTTGTCTGTGTCCCAAAAATTTTATGTTGTTTAGAAAGTACTGTACTTCAGATTTTATAGTCAGGAGTTGCATGTAATTTATAACTAACATACTAAAAGTATCGGATATCTTTACGATGTTTACTCCTCCGCCCTCAGCCGCCCAAGACAAATTTCCTGTCTATGAAAACTTTTACAATAAATAAATTAACAAATGAAAGAGCCCTGTTCCAAAGTGCTAGCGGCAACCGAGGTGCGATGCGATACATCCCACGTCAAATTCCACGTGTTTGTATTCTAAATCACGAACGAGTGGGGAGGTGGTGTTGATTGGTGGGGGTGTTTGCTTTGCTTTCCTCTTGAGGACAAGCACGAGATGTACTTTTAAATTATTGTTCCGCCCTGTACGATTTCCATTGGCACTTTCTGGAAGCTCTTGATATTCGTATTGCGTATGCTAAAATGTTTAATATAATTTACTCATTTAAAAATAGCGAGAGAGTAAAGTGACGTAAATGTAAATGCATACGATCTTAGTTTCTGTTTTTAGGAAATTTTCTTATGATTAGCATAATTACTTGGGGTTTGTTATTTCTTCAAAAAGCAAGTGGTAATGAGGGCGAAGTGAAAGTGCAACTTGTGCAATGTAAAGGCAAAAAGAGAAAGTCTGCAAGAATAAGAAAAACATATTTAGACACGCTGATTTAATCTGGCCTTTCTAATTTGTCGGTTCATCGAGTGACCTTGGAGGGATTTATTTGCATTTTGTTCTACTTTGAGATTCTAGAGTTTTCTTATTTTATGAGACTATGGAGAAAATAATGCAAATGCCTCCGGGGCGATCAGGATATTACCTATCTACCTGAGCCCTAGCTTTGGCCCTGGACATGGATGCTTTCTTCATGCGTCAACGGAATAAATAAACTTGAAATGTGTTAACCTCCTGCACACTGCATTACACGTGTACGTATTCACTATGCACGTCATAGCCAAGGCAGGCCCAGCTCAACAGTCAACTTTCACTAACAACCAAAAATTCTAGCAAAATCTTCTCAATCCTTGGGCAAAAAGTTCTTAACTATTGATATTGGCATTGGCTCAGAGATTTAATGATGTGACGAAAATCATTGACGTTATTGGACCCTCAATCCAACCACGCAGAGACGCAGAGGGTTTTTGATGGCCAACAGATTGCGTCAACCCCTTCATAAAATGTTTTTTCCTTCCTGGAAAGTTTTATTGTTGCTCAATCTTAGCTCCTTCCACTAGGGAAATCATCTTTAGACATCGACACCTCTCTTAAGTAGTTTTATACTACAGGATTTATCTAATGGCAAAATGTGATCATTCCTAACTCCTTGACCTTTTGATATATATATGGATTTGAAAAATTCTAAACCACTGGTAACCAATTCTGTTTTGACTTTAATTGAACCACGACGCAATCCAAAAACAAAAATCTTAGGAAATTCCTCCCTCCTTGGACGTTAACAAGAGGTGAAAAGTGGAAGGATGTTTATGAAAGTTTTTGCTACTATGTGTTTCATAACTTGGGCTTTGTTTTTCTCCTGCGGCCTTTTCATCTTATTAGCGAGTTTGTTCCTTGGAGGGAAAACGAGGATGCAGAAAAGAGACCTTTCTTCCTTGTCTTTCTTCTGCATTGGATAAGGAGTGGAGTGAAGGGCAATTTCATTTCTTTCCCTTGTTTCCCTTAATACTTCTCAGAAAAGATTCTCTTCGTCTTCGTCTCAAGTGAAAGTTCCTAGCATCTCTATTTTTAGCTTTCCCAAACTCTTTCTTCCAATGTGCCAAAACTACGGAATGAGGTTCAACGCAAAGCAAACCACAAAAAAAGTAAACCAAACCAAAACCGAAAGGTTTGCTTTGCCATAAACATGGTCTGTGGTCCCATCACGTTGTCGGTTGTCATTGTCTTCTGTCGAACTACATTCGGCTTGGGAATCTTAGTTCTGTTCTGACTTGACTTCTAGCTCTAAATAGAAAATTGTCATTCTCCAGACTAGACAATCACCTGACTTTCTCCAGGCTAACTCAGATTCACAAATCATGATTGGGGAGACAATTTTAGAATTTATTACAAAATCTCAACTCTTGGCCTGGCCCTTCCGGCAATTTGAATCTCGTCTTGTTTGTTGCCCCTGCACCTCCACATGTGTAATAAATTTTAACCACTCGAATCTATTTTGGTTCGATTGATCGAAACTTATTCATTTGGTTCCCTTGAAGCTTTTGGATTTCTTAGCACACTAAATTCAAGGAAGGGTAGAAGTAGAGTGACGCGTAAGAGAGGTCTGCAAAAAAAAATTTACAAAATCTCAACTCTTGGCCTGGCCCTTCCGGCAATTTGAATCTCGTCTTGTTTGTTGCCCCTGCACCTCCACATGTGTAATAAATTTTAACCACTCGAATCTATTTTGGTCCGATTGATCGAAACCAATTCATTTGGTTCCCTTGAAGCTTTTGGATTTCTTGAGACACACTAAATTCAGGGAAGGGTAGAAGTAGAGTGACGCGTAAGAGAGGTCTGCATAAAAAAAAACTGGGCTTGGATTGAAATACTCGACTATGACTACAATACATCCAAAATGAAATCTAGAAGCAGGCAGCCCAGAGTAAATATGACTAAGGAAGAAAATTCATCTTAGCTTGACTTCCATCCAAACATCAACTGGATTCTCTTGCCCTGCTTTGCTTTGCCTTCATTCAACTCACCAGAGATGAGATGTTCGTCTTTCACCAAAAAACACAAATCATAAATCATACTCTCTCCATGAATCACCACCAACTTCAATGTTTCCTTCTTTCTTTCCCCCAATGCATTCCAATTCCATTCTTCACCAAATGCATTTCAGCTTCAGCCCACCAACCCAAACATTGTACTCGACTAGCTACAACCTCGGTTTAACCTCTAGGTCATCCCACGACCGTGAATGAATGACGAATAAATCCCGTGCTCTCTCATTCCCACGCAAACCATTAGGATTAGAATGAATTCAAATCTGACAAAAAAACAACTGTAGATTTAGAATCTTATTTTAATTGCACATGTTTTGGAATAAGTACATGCTGCTGTAAATGATACTAATAAATCTACTCAGCATAATTTGTGAGAATTTGTAATTTGTATCCATTCATTTCTCTAAGCTAAATATACTCATAATACTTAGTAGTAGGATATTTCATATGAAAAAGAAATTAAGACTAAAGTAAAGTTAAATCACGGGATATTAATTTCGTACTGATATATGGCATATGGCAAAGTTTTCGAATGCTTGTGACCTTATTAGTTGGTCACATCCATTCTTAAAAATTCATTCTCACAACGTGCAAGAATTATTGGTAATCATTCGACTCGGGCTTAAGGACCCCCCAATCCAATATTGGAGACAAAAATTACTAACTGGACTAGGCATTTACTCTCTCACTTCAAAATATTGTCATTGTAATTTAAGACATTAAAAGTAATCACCCCGAACAAGACCGAATCAGAAAAAATGTACGCATTATCTGACTTTCGCCCCTTATAAGATAATTATCCAATAAAAATTAGGTACTTGAATTCATATTATTATACGATTTGCTGGTCTGTCTGCAATAATTGCAATAATGTAATTTTAAACCTAAATGATATTATTATAAAACTGGTTTTTCTTATCACTTTTGACGACATTATGTCAAACACCGACCAAAGCACAATTGCAATTGCAGCAAATACACGAGGCTTATGAAACGAGGAATTTAGTTTTAAAAAGCTAAGATTCTCAAAAGTTATATTAGGCCCAGGGTATTGAGAGGAACAACAATAATGTGTAGCAGTAATAACAATAATGGAATTCACATTCTTAATACATTGTCCCAATTCCACATTTTCAATTCTAGGAGTCAAGATTCTCACAACTTGCTTAAATTTGCTTCACTCACTCAAATTCAAACGTTGTTACTTACGCTTATTCAAAAATACGTATTATGGTTGGTTAGTAATTATCAGTGGATCACAATTTCGTAAAACAGACCTCAACAAATATTTTGTAATCTTGTACATAGATTGTCAAGAAATTATTTTCGGAATGCTTTCCTTAATTATTCGAAGGCATGGTTTCGCTAAAGTCATTTGGTAAAATGTTGAAATACAGAAAAGAGCTCTTCCAAGAAATACTCCATGTAATAATGAATAAGAATTTTATCCATTCTCAGGACAAAATCCACTACTAATTCGGAAAAGAGAACTGCATAACTGCATATAAGGAATCTAGATTTCCTGGTCTAATAAGAGAAAAGATCCAGGGCGTCTGTCTACGTCTAAACCTCTAGACGTCAAACTAGAATTAATTTAATTTAAGTACATGGAGAATTTGCGAACAACAATTTCATGACTGGATTGAAGAACTTGTGACATTTTACTCTTGAATTCTGAATTTTACATGTTCAGAGCTCGAATGTGGTCTAGACCTCTGTCGCCGTCTTGCCAATTCAGATTGCACAACCGGTCCGAGCGGTGGAGCTTTTGGACTTTGTGATAAAGCTGAGTACGTTGCTTGAATAGCACTCTGCAACAAAGCAAAGCATTAATCACAACGAACTTATTATTTAAGTATGGATATAATATAGTCATTAAAATTCAAAGTGACAAAATAATAATTCAATTTACTTTTAAAACTGAAGCTTGGCAATCGACTTGAACAGTCTGGGACGGTAGCGAATATCTGTTTTGAATCCAAGGATGATTGACAACTTGAACAGCTGATGGGCGCCGTGCAGGGTCCACAGCTAACATTCTTGAAACTAGGTCTTTGGCAGCCCCTGACACATGGGACCAATTTCCTGATGTGATATCAACTGTGCCCGTCCCAATTCTGGACAGAATTGTGGCCGGAGTATCAGTTCCACCGGTTGCAAATGGAGTTTTCCTAAAATATTCAAAATAAATTAATAGAAAATAATTAAAACATATTTACCGATACATCAAAAAACTTTTATACCAAAAATCTCGAAAGAGTACAGAATTTGTTAATTTATAAATCCAAAGATTCGTTCACCTGCTCTCTTTTTATATGTATAAATTATTTATATTTTATTTACCCAGCAAGCATCGTGAAAAGAAGAACTCCAAGGCTCCATGACATCACATGCAGCATCATATCCTTGTTTCTTGAGGACTTCCGGAGCTACAAAGTTGGCCGTGTAGCAAGGTGTCATGAGAAGACCATTTTCAGCTCTCAATTGTTTTGCAAATCCAAAGTCACACAGGCGAAGTGACTCTGGTCGTTGTGTTTTATCTGCGTACACTAAGTTCGATGGTTGTAGATCCCGATGGACAACCTGATAGAGACAAGTCTTAATGTTAAAGCTTTCCAAATTCAAATTGATTAGATTCATAACTTCAATTGCAATAATCATATTTTAGATTCAAAAACTAAATACCCCATTTCTATGAAGATAGGCAACAGTTTCAACAATCACAGCCATCGCATCAGCCGCTTCTCTCTCTGACAGCCGCTTTTCGGATACAATTTTATCAAGTAGTTCTCCTCCTCTTAGAAATTCACTGACCAGGTAAACGTTAGAAGCATCTTCGTAAACCTTCAAATAAAACATATTTTAAACAATTAAGTCCTGATCTTAAGATATTTTCACAAATTTATAAGTTAAGTAAAACTTACACTGTACAAAGTTACAATATGTGGATGCTGACTATGACGGAGCAGAATATCAACCTCGTCGTGCCAATCTCGCTTGCCTTTGGTAATAATCTAAAATTACAAAATCAGAACAAAATTATTCCTGTTAGAAATCATAGCAATTGAAAGTAAATCAAATTCAACTTTCAACACTCAAATACAACTATCAAAAACAACTCGTCATTAAATTATACGTAACTCAGTGACAGATATTCGAAATATCATCAATTCTACTTCCATAGTGCTATTAATTTTGATTCTCTGATATTAAATATTCCATCCACCGGTAGAATTGGGATTCTTTTACCAAAAATAAGGGTCTGTATGTCTCTTTCACACAGGGTTCATATTTCCAAGCATCAACCTTGTCAGTTTACAAACCATGTCATGTTCCGAACAAGTTCAAATTACTTAGTCTGGAGGAAGGCGTAGATCATATTCAAAGAACACTTCACTTCAGACATGCCCAAGACGTAGTTTGTGACTAGGACACCAGTAAAACATTTCAAAAAAAATTTGATTGGAAAAGATACAGCAGTAGAGTGCTGCTCTGAATAAATGCATAAGAGCACGAAATAATGCAAAATCAAAAAGTTATAAGAAAGACGAACGTTTCGTATATCTGCGTATCTGAGTAACGTGCACGCATCACACCACAATTCTATAAATCCAAGAAAGCACGATTGTACGCTACCTTAACGGCATGTTCAACTTTTGAAATTCGATGAATGCAACGTCGACATGAGGCATAAGCTCCTTTGGCAATCTCTTCTTTCATCTCATAGTCATCTATAATATTGCTGGTTCGGATTACCTGAGGGAAAAATGAATAAAATAGATTTTTAGAAATGGGACAAGCAAAATTGTACGTGCGGCAGACATTTACAGAGACAATAATAATTAACGATTTGGCTATGCTAAACTATAATACAAAACTTGATTCGATTATGCTATCAGTTTCATATACAATACAGAATAAAATTGTTCAAAGTAAGGGAAACCGGGCAGAGAAATGCTATAAAACCTTCCTCCCCGCCCATCCACATAATCTCTTTGAAGTTGAGTTTGACTACACCAGCCAAGTACTTCCATTTGAAATTGAATTAAAGGTAAGGACACAAAAGCCTAATGTGAAACTTTCGAGCGGTTTAACTTCCATTTCCTGTCATACCCATCCAAACTTTAACATTTGTGCACA
>WJEZ01002422.1:0-13550 GCA_009869925.1 Thalassaphorura encarpata | reverse complement strand
ATCAATTGGAAAGGATGAGAATATCGCCTTAGCGTGTAGCGTATCACTTTTATCACCTCTCACTCTACTGTAATTAGGAAGCTGATGATTGTAATATTCCCTGGTTATGACTAACAACACAGATGACAACTCATTAGAGAGTAGAATTCAAATTTGTTCCAAATTATGTATTTTTCTCAAGACCAGCGATTGAACCAGGTAAAGGTCGATTTATTTTTGAATGATTTGTCAAAATATACCAATAAGGTTGAAAGTTTTTTTGTTTTCAATAATCTTGAAAATTTGATAATATATCCACAGAAGATCAGGCACAGATGAAAATCAGCAGTGATGTGTTTAATCCACAACCTATCAGCCCAAGAGTCAAAGAACAACTGAATAGTGGACGAAGTGGGAGCACGCGGTTGTAGCTCCCAGCCCAACAAGTAAAAGCACAGCACAGCAAGGATCGCCTTGGAATAAAACTGCTGTGCCATGCCATGCCATGCTATACGATACATAACATACGCACTTCGCTACGATAGGATCTGACTTGCATAAAAACACTTATTCTTCCTTTGGGTCCTTCTCCCAATTCCTAAACCCTTGCCTTGCCTTGCCTTCCACTCCTATTACCCATTTGTTAACTTTCTTCGGATTGTCTGACAAACTACCCAACCCAACTCAGCAGAAACCAATAAATTCAAAACTCATGGACGGACACACGACCCGACCAAGTGCGAGAGTAATCATAAAACAAAAACCCTCATTCATACATGCATACAAACGACAAGGAAATTGTCCTCTAGTAACTTAAATGCAAAGAAATTATATACGCACAGCACAATCGGTGATGGGAAATCATGTCCAGTCATTCAAGTTCATTTTGTCCAGAGTCCAAGGGAGTCAGCCATGAGCCATGACCATGAACGGCATGCCACTTACCCCCATTGTTTCGCACGCCGCAATTAAATTGATTCGATTCGTTTTGTTTCATTTTGTTTTGTACCCGGGACTTGTACTACAGCCACCCCGCCGCAATACTATGAATATATTTACACCATGAGACACCCTATAATTACGATCCGAAGCCCACCTGCTAGTTATTGATAATTTCAAATCCAACTGCATACGTTTCGTACATATAACGCATGCAAATGTGAGTACAATTTTTTCTCATCCCCTTCTACTTTAAAAAAATCGGTGTAATAAGTTTTAATGAAACCCGAAGCCTTATGCGCATTGCAGTGAGTCACGAAACACATGCTTTACTTAGTATAAAATATAGGCTTGCATTTCCGACTGCAAATTATGGGCACAAACTAGGAGCAATTCGGTCGGCATTCGACGGCTTCTCAGTCAGTCAGTGTAGAAAATGTCTTATTTTTTCGCTTTAAAAACTATTTTGTAATATTTATCCAGTACAGGAAGACTGAGTATTGCATCAGTGAGAACAATGGAAAGTTATATGGTTAAGTTTTTGTTGCTCTTCTAAATGTGTTCTGCTCTAACACGCATTCACTGAACGGAATGAACTGAGAGTAAATCTTCCCAACAATCTCTACCCCAGATTATAATGCACGCAATAGTCATGTCTCATAATAAAGAGAAGAGACAGGCTCTACGCAAAATGAACAAGAAGAGGGGAAAACATAAACAACGCACTCACTCAATTTCGCACGCCATGAAGTAGAAACTGATGTGTGCAAAATTCCTATCTGAGTGCGTGCGTAGTGTAGTCACAGTGGCTCACAGAAGTTTTAAACTTTAAACTTTTTAAATCCTCATCAAAGTCAGATTCTGTTCAGGTAGACCCTCCCATCCGTCAAAACAAAGGGTACTACTCTGCGGGTGACTCATTTCGCACTTAATCTATTTTTGCGTTGTTTAAGCCTGGGTACTTCCATAATTATGTCTGAGCTCATCATCATTATTTTCGGGTACTCTGCTCTGGTGAACATTCCGGTTAAGTTCAACTGTACCAGAAATACAAAGTAAAATTTCTTTGTACAGCATATACGATAAAACCAAGCAAGCACATTAATCTTAGTCCTTTGCCTGCCTATCAATTCAACCCATTCAAAACTTTTAAACTCCAGCCAAGGGGCTACAGCCTGCAGTTCAAAAATTTTAAAACACACGGGTGGACACATGCATCACATCAATAATGTTGCATCAGAAGAGACAGACGCAGATACAAAATCTACTACATATAAATTCCATTCAATTTGCCGAACCCATCATCCATTCATCTAACCATACATTCCGAACATTAATCAACGCAATGCCTGGCCTGCCTAGGACTACGACAGCGGTGACCAAGCCCAGTTGTTATTTGACTGTGAGGAACCTAATGTTATTACACATTATACAATCAAGAGCAAAAGAAAAGCATGAAGAAGATCAATGAACCTCGATTAATGTTTTATAGGCACGGACTTGCAATAACCACAAAAAACGTCCCGATTATGTGTAGTCAGTCAGTCAGTCATTTAGATTAGGAGGGATGATTATTAGCTCAAAAAAATTATTTAATATATTTCGTGATCACAATTCTAAAGTTAGAATTCTAATTTCAATGCTCCCTGACACCTTTATGTTTTACTCGCGTCTCGCGTGAACAAAATTACTTGAAGCCTCCCCTCAAACGACTTTTTTGAATGTTTTTGGGTGTAAAAATAGGAAATAATTGAATTGAACAAAATTCCTTCCGTGTTTCTCTTCATTGCAAATATTTCAATTTCATGGGGAATGAGTTATTGTCTCTACAGAATCTCTTAAGACTGCCTTTGGGGAATCGTTTGTAAATATTCAAAATAAACTACCACATCAGATAAACCCGCCGAAGGTAAAGGTCTCATGCGACACGCACCTCACGCCAAGCCAAGCCAAAACCAAACCACGACACTAAACAATAGATAACTCTTTTATCCAAAACCAAAATTCAAGTCAGTTTTTCCTTATCAGCCATCATTTCCTTGTCATTATTGACCAAATTATGAATTAATGATAGCAATAATGTAAAGCAAGCAAGCAAGGCAAGGGCTGAATCAGTCTATCACACACAGTCACCGCCACCGCCTTAGTGTCAAATAGAAGGGGTGAGGGTGAAGAAATGGGAAGGTAGGATTATAAAGAACAGGAGCAAAACCAATTTATCATAAATGGCAGCTCAAGTAGAGATCCAATGCAGTATTGTACTGTGCTATGCCATTGCAAAGCAATATTTGATATGTCATGTCTTGTCAACCTAAGGCAGCCATTGAACTCTTCCCCTTCTGCAATGTAAATGCAGATGCTTGTATTCAGTTCTTCCTTTCAATTCAAATTCACGCGATATAATATTTATAAGCCAGTCTCGGTCTCAACCACCCGTACTTTCTCCAACTCCAGGTCTGTTCGTGTTCAAAGAGTCAGTGCACTTTGACAGACTCAAAAAATGAACAGCCATATCACGAATATGAATCTTACGAAAAATTCTTAGAACAAATTCGAAATATTGACATCGCAATTGAAATTTATGTAAAATTTATGAAAGAACGTTTGCTTTTCAACAAGATGAAGCTATGGAACTCAAAGTTGTAACCGTACTCCATCTCGGAAACTGACTTTTCATTTTATTACAACATTATAAAAAGAAAATTGTGACGGTAATAAAAATTATTGAACTTGATTGCCATTATGGCGACACCCTGTCTGTCTGTTTCTGTTTCAAAACCGGACAGCCTTACTACGGCCGGGCCACCACAGCTTCAGTACTGTCCATATCCATTTGGTTTGATATATTATTTAGTTTATTACCCCTTTCGTTTGCAGTCAGCAGCAAGGGAAGTTGCTCAGTGCTCGTCGTACATCACTCAATGAAAGTTAGCATTTTGGCTGGTTCACCGGATGTGACAGTCATCCATTTCTTCCCCCAGTTAATGAAACACAATTACTACTACATGCACAGCCATCATAAAAAATGCGTTGCTGCTGCTCTTGTTCTATGTTGACGTATTTTTTCGGCGGAAACCAGTGTTGTAAGAGAAAATGGCAATTTGTAGAACATGATTAAACTAGAAGAGTCGCCGCCACTGTGACAGTCGCAATTGCGGCTACCGCCACCAGCGTAGTAGGATGAGAGTGCAAAACGATGACCCGAATTATTTTTTACCTCTTGGTTTACAACACCATGTCTTACATTCAAAGGCCAAGCGTCTCCGATTTCAAATTTACAAAAGAAATTTGGTAGGTCCAAGCCCACTTTCCCTTCACGACAACGAAGAGAGTATCAATATCATTGACGAGAGTTTCCCCTGTAGCATTTCTTTTATTATTTCCTTTTTCCATTAGTTAAACACACAATTCAAATGCACATGATGATCTCTGCATACAAATTTACATTGTGACAAATATAAATTCTGCCCGAAGATAAAGATAACAAAAAAGGATTGCCTGTAGCATGTCTTCATTATACAAATAACTCTCCGAAATGGCGAACGCGAAAACTATGTACATGTACGCTCCTTCTGTGAATTTCCCAAAGCATACGCAAAAAAAATTTCATTTCTTGACTCTACATTCATGTTCTGTTCTGTTCTCCTTTCTCAATATTCGGCAGAAAGCAAGTTAATTTTTTACATATGCAAAAACCCACAAATTCTGCACACTCATCTCGTCTTGGAATCCAAGACTTTGAGCGTAGCGTCGTGGACTCAAAACATGGCTCAACATATGTTCAACATACATTTTACATTTCCATGTATTTCTTTCATGTGCAAAGTGTAAATATCACCCAAGACGCGGACTAACTAACCTGAATCTACTTTTACAGCCCAACACAACAGTCGCGGCGCAATTAAATACCAATTAAATTCTCAAATTCTACATTCAACTTCATCAATTTCTTCTTTCTCCGCTCGTTCGTTCGCCAACTGTAAACTTTCGCATTGGAATTGCACGCACGCACAACACAACATCACAAAAGATTGACAAGGTGATTGCCTGCCATGGAATTGGAGATGGTTAAAGATAGCATCTGCGAGCACGACGCGCTGAAAATTACCTTCCTTGCAAATTAACACAGGGTAGAATGAAGAAGCCTTCGTACACATATCACCTGCAAGAAGAGTCTGAAACTGTTAAGTGCTACTGCTCCTGAACTACACCTTTGTAAATTTTAATCCTATGGGAAAAAACCATCCCGAGATTAGCAGTCGTAGTTGTAATTCGCATCCTTAATCCTCTTATTATTCTATTCTGTAAAAAATAGCGCGTTAAAAATAATGCAAACTAGCCAAATGGGGTAATAATCGTTAAAAAACTAAGAAAAGAATCCTCAGCCCTTTGCTTTCAATAGGAAAAAAGAACGGAACCACGGAATAAGTAAAAGACCAAATTATTTTCACAGAACACAAATTCTAGTCTACAAGAACAGCGTTAAATCCTTGCTCGTCTCTTCATTTCTCATCCCTTCCATTATCTTTGCATTTATTTCGCACGACACCGCATTAACATTACACTGGGCAATGCAGTTATCCACCTTACTACTACCTTTTGCCTATTTCTGCATCAACGATTTGGCGTACATTGAACCTGGGCTCAAATTTTCTACAAATTATACACGGTTTTTTCTTTCACTAGAATAAAGCCAAATTTACCAACCAAGAAGAAATAAGACNAATTTGTAAACATAGACTGAGGGAAACAAAAATCCTGATTAGTTTAAAACAAGAAATTGGCTGATCTCGATAACTAAAAAATTTCGTCCCTGTCATCCACCCTCAATTTGTTATCAAGTCAAGGTTTTGACAAGTGGTAATGACTAGTATGGGTAAAACGAACGGCACACGCAAAGGCCAAGTGTCTGTCTCTCTGTCAGTCAATCTTAAAACAAGTATCACTCGAATGAATCAAATTGAGTTTGAATTAATTTGAACCCATGCAATGACATGGTAAGAATTATACGAAGACCAATTATCGAAATAAGAAAACTGAACGACCGAGTCCTTCGCTCTACTCTTTCATTTGAATCCAATCAATACACACAAGACACAACACTTGCTATGCTACACACGTACGTACTTACGTTACGTACTTACGGAAATATCAATAACACCAATCAGACCCTAGCTTTGTTCTATTATCTCTGCTCTGAATCTTCCCTTTTGTCAGCAGGAGATGGAAGGAAAAGGAAGAAAACAAAGCAATGCAGTTATTCTGCACACCGGGTTTAAGAACCAAAGCTACTTTTCTTGAACTCACGTACACGTACGTACGGCTACTGGCAACCCAGGAGAAATTCATTCCTCATCTCTCTGTCCTTGTCTTGTTTTATCTTAACCAATTACTACGTTGTCATCATTCGGGGCTCAGTTTTCCAATTTCAATCCAATTGAAGAAAGATTCGTACGTACGGCTTCTCGCAACCCAGGAGAAATTCATTCCTCATCTCTCTGTCCTTGTCTTGTTTTATCTTAACCATTTACTACGTTGTCATCATTCGGGGCTCAGTTTTCCAATTTCAATCCAATTGAAGAAAGATAAATGAGTTTCACATAGGAATAGGGATGATGCGGGAAAGTAGCCACTTGACTTCTAACTTCTAATCTTCCTATAATCTTAGAAACCCAAAGTAGCAGGTATTTTAGACACTTGCCCCCATAGTGAGCTAATCCTATCAACTCTCGACGGAATCCTTGGCTCGTTCGTAATTTCTTAAACATAAAATACTTCCTTTTCACTAGTTTTTAATGAATTTTCAACGTCAAAAACAAGTACTTGCGAATAATGAATCTGTCCAATTTATAATAATTCAACCCCGATATTTTTGAAATACATAACGGCCTAAACCAATTCCGGATGAATATTTGGTCGTAAGGTCAAGAAGAGATTCTCAAACAGTGCACGAATTCCCACCTTCCCACACAATGTAGCCAAGAAATAATTCGAAGGAATGACACCTCTACTAATTGTAAGCAGAGCTCATCGGATCCTTTCCTTGTATTTGAGTACTTGACTGTTTTGAAGTGTTAGATTGATATGAGATAATTGTATTATTGTGAGGCGCCCTGCTTCAAGATTGCTTTTGTCAGCGTTAAAAGCTTTGAGGTGGCCAACGCCCCAATTATCCTCCTAATCCTTTCTCCCAAATAAGGGATAAGTAGCCAAAACCTTGTCTGCCGTTGCGTGATCTTGACTTAAGACCAGTCCCATAGCATCGCGAATAAGCAAAGCATACCAGAGCTTTAAAGGTAATCCTAGGTCCAAATGGAATTCAAATTTTCTTAAGGACCGATGATTTGGGTTGTGGATTTCAAGAAAAGCATTTAAAAATTAAGGAGGGACTGATAGCCGAAATTCAAAGCTCATAGGCTTTACAAATTTGAATCACATACGATTTTTTCTAACTTCAATATTAAATACTGAATGCAACTAGTAGTTCGTCAGCATTTTCGGGGAAGCCAGTAGTGAAAAAAGGAAGTAAACTCAGACAAGAATTTTATTCGTTAATTTGTCGTTTGGATGAAATTAACTTTGGATTCCGATTCTAACTTCTAATTAGAAGTGATGTCAACAATTTGATAATTGATAATAACTGCACCACAATAAAACGCTAAACAAAGGAGGCCTAAACTTGTAGCGGATAAATTGCTAGATTAGATGGGTTAAACTCGTCCATTAGACAATCACGTTAGAATTATTTTCGTTAAGCAACAAGTTGTCTTTTTCTGCATATTAATCTGCTCTATTTCGTTCATTCTTTCGAATTTAAGTTCTTACTATATTAATTAACCACGCTGACTGGATTAGCTCACACGAACTTCATGATCTCCAATTCTTAATTACCATAACTATTGACTTCAAATTGAAACCCAACTTGCCATGCAAAAACATAGAATTTTAACGACTGCAAAAAGTTCCATAAATCAAAAGCTCAGCTTCAGCATAGCAAGATGCATCTAATCCGAAATCTTCATATGTATTAAAATTGTGTAAGGAATATTTTGGTTTCAAGCGAATAAATCAAATTATGCGACCTTCACACGTTTTCCCAATGTCTTCCGTATCACAACCAATGAAGAAATTCAAAATTAAAAAATTAATAATTCTAACCGGGTAAATGAATAAAACTGTTTTTGTTTGCCACATAATAAAGTCATTACAGCAGATTAGCCAATTCATTTCAGGTCGTAAACTGAGATCATTCTAATTAAAAAACATAATAGTGCTGAATAAAAAACCAATTGAATGAGTTCATCCTTTATAATTAAGACTTTGCATTGTTGGTCCCACTTTGACTTAACAAAGAAATTACTAAGCGATTTCAAATCCTACAGCTACACCTACCACTCATGAAAGAAAGATCGTAAGTTACTAAGACTAGGAATTCACACCTGGAGCAAACCTAGGCTGTAGATGGCAACCCCAACCCCAACAATTCATCAGTGCGTTCACATTGTTGTGATTTTATATGGCTGTGCGTAAGGATATAATGATCTCCATAATGAAACTATCGTATTTTATTATGCAGTAGGCCTAGTGTAGCATCAGAGGTTTAACTCTATATTCCAACGTTCTGAATGATCTAAAAATTTAAGGCAGATGTAATTTTCTTACCTTATGACGAATTAATTCTTCTTCCAGTTTCTCAGCAGTCCATTGCACATTAAATGCCAGAGGTTGAAGCTCATTTTCCATTTTACGGAGCCAATTACGGACCCATTTGATGTCACATTCCTCTGTGGCTGAAAATAAGTAGATTGTTATTCTGACATTACTTTTCATTCACTCACAATTAACCAAACAAAAAATTCATTTTAAAATGAATTGGGGTTGAATTTCTAGGATTGTGCTTAAAATTCTCATTTACAAGTAAGAAACGCATTTGATTTTTTTTAAACTCTTCGTTAGACCCAAAAACCAATTGGAACTACAATGGAAATATTCTAATGATGCATGAAACAAGAATATATATTCGGTTGGGAAGTACTTGAATTAAAAACATTAAGAATCAGTTTAATCGAAATTATCGATTTAAACATTATTCTTATTATTCCAGACGTATTTTCCCTATTTCTAAACTAAATCCAAAGTTACGGAAAAATTGTCGATTTAAACATTATTCTTATTATTCCAGACGTATTTTCCCTATTTCTAAACTAAATCCAAAGTTACGGAAAAAAGACAAATTAAATTAGCTACGTAGTCTATGCGGGTATCCTTATTGTGGTTAAATTTCGAGCATTCTAAACTAATTAAATGGTACTTGGGAAATTATGTAGTTTGTTATGCTCAGTAGTTCAATGTATACAACTCACCATTTTCAGTTGGCACATGATAAGTTGCACTGTTCATAGACTTCTGGCAAAGCAAGATTTTTTCCAGTGCATCCCATTGTGAATTCATGTGTTTTATTCTCCAATGAAATTCTTCCTTCATTTTTGGGAATCTAATTACAGCAATTTAGTTATTAAAAACAATTAAACCGTAGGAGAATTAATTTTATGATTCTAAGCAGACTAAATTGAATAAAGTTGACTAATTATAGTTAGGCTGTTTATACTTATTACGGTTAATACGAACATCATAGATCGTACATTACGAACTTTATGGAAAACCTAATTCTCAATAATTTTACGGTTACATTTGAGTGCTGATTTTGTTTAAGGTTATGTATCGGTTGAACAATTGCTGGAAGAACCCAACTAGTATTAATGAAGATACATGGGAATTAGTAGTATATCTTACTTTCTCACAAGAAGTTTCGCCTTTTCAATCATTTCAACTCGAATGTGCAACTTTTTCCGCAATGTCTCAGCCTAAAAGTAAATAAAAATTAATCAAGTTAAATATTAGCAGCCAGTGTTACCTCACCGATAAGGCTATTTGGGTACTAAGCCCCTTTGATTTCTGGCTAAACGCAGAAACGTTGTTTTTCTTATCAAGTAGATGAAACTCGTTAAATCATTTCGTTATTTTTACTTAATTTCAATGTTTTCAATTTCTAGAATTAACAAAAAGTTGAACTGAGGAAACATTATCAAAAGTATTACATTCTGACAAGAAAGGCTTTGCAAATTACGACGGGTATACGTTCTTCAACTCCATCAAACTTATAAAATAATTTATAAGTACTATAAAATTATGTAAAGGTTATTGGTCTTAACCGTTTTTATTAGGTCACAAAACTTTATGGATCTCACCAGTTCAGACAATTTGACAGAATCTGCAAATCTGCCTCTCTCGACTTGAACAGAGTTCAACCATTCTCTTATTCTGGCATAATCCTCCAGAAAATCTTTAACTGGCAGGAATTCTAGGTCATCAGCAGAACCAGAATCGACCAAACCCTACAGAAGAAAACATTTCAATTTTGATAACAAGTGTCATATTAATGATTTATTATTCTTGGGTTTTATTTGTCTCACCTGAACTGACTGCAAACAGGCCTTCCATAGATCTTCTGGTGAGAGTTCCTCCGCAGATTCCCAAGAACGTCTTCGCAATTTCATTTCATGCGATCGTCTGCAAAAGTAGGAAACAATGAGATCATTAGAAATCAAAATTCTCCCAGGTTTTATGTCGTCGAAACGCGAGCAAATCACAGAACGAAATAAGGCTTCAGATATCTACAATAATACACTTTCCTGCACAATATGAACCTGTGCAGCATTCCTCAGAGCGATACAATTTTTATGCGACTGATAAAACAACAGAATTACCAAAATATAGAGCGCAATGTCCGAAGATAAGATAATAGTACGACCAGTAGCGATTAGGATTAGGGTTAGGATATTCATTCAATAACAAATTCAAGAAGGCCTAGGCCTTCTTCGTCATGCCCAAAACCTAACTTTAATAGTACGTGACACAATTATCTGTCCAAGGTCAGGATCTAATTCATAAATTAACAAATCATATTTACACCTGATCTTATATAACACATTTGAGTCATTTTTCACAAGTTAAATCATCAAAATCACATCACAATTTACTACAGTCTACACTTGAGATGAAGAAAACGAGGTACACCTGACTTCTCAATTACTATTTGCCTAATTCGATTAAAATTCTAATTTTCTACGCAGTAGCACCTCCCAAAATCTGTAAACCTGAACTTGAATTGCCTTATTACTGCAATTTTTCACATTTGAAGGTCACTCTGAGCGATTTTTTGAATGTAGCCCTTGTAATTGCTAATCGAATTTCTGTGAAATTGGAGTAATTTGACTTATTCTTGTTATTAAGCACTTTTAGTTGAAAATCCCAGTCAATGACGATGGGATGATAAATTATTTTTGTAAAGTGGAAAATTCTACGCACGTGCCAGCCAAACGACTTTCCTAATATGAATCTCTGTCTGCCTAAGTGTTCTTCTGTGATTATTTTTTTTATAATTAGACAAATCTTAATTATCTAGATGCGTTGTACACTGGCTTTAATTTTTATCTCAAATACCTGGGTTTCTTGGATGGAAAGGCTGTTGCATGGTCTCATTGTATTCCATGCTTTTTTTGATCCATCCGGAGTCCTCATATACTTTGAAGGGGACTCCAAGGAGGACATAGAAATGCTGCACTTCATCAGATTCATTTTGCACTGGAAAAAACACAAGATAGTAAAACCAGCATTAAAAAAGTTCAATCGTAAAAATCCATTAATTTCCCAGTAGATACTGAAACTCACATGAATTGAAGAGTCGCTGAGCAGAGGGAATTGGACGTCTAAAATCCAATTTGCACTACGGACATCCTCATGTCGTAAATCTCGTAATTAACTCCAGTTTCCAGGTTCAAATGAAATGGAAATTGGGTGTTGAATCTTCTTAATTTTTTTTTACAAAACCAGAAGAGAAGCTCAGAATAGATCACAGAATTTACAATTTAGGAGATTTGGCAACCAAAAATCAAAATTCTTGGGTTAAGGAATTGCATCAATACTACCATACAATGTAATAGTAAGATGTATTTCCGCTTTTCTCTCCTTTTCTTTCTTTGGCACAAGGAACAGTGGATTTTTTTACAGGGAAGCAAGCAAATCAAAGAGATAAATGATATCTCGGAGTTGAGTTGAGTCGTTGAGTGGTATTTCGAAAACTCCAGTATATCTTCTTCCGCCTTTGTTTCCTTAAATATGGTCGTCTGTCTTGTCTTTTATCCGCTTTTTAAGTATCCATTGGTTGTTAAATTGGAATTTGCTCAGTCTTGCCAGTTAGATGTCCATGGTCATCTTCATAATTTTCGCATCGTTGAGGTTGAAAGTGTTGATTTTAGAAGCTAAACACATGGTGTGGCATTTGAAGGCGGGATGATATGGCAGGGCCTGGGCCTGTTGAGAAAAAACACAAATAGTCCAAATTAATAAAACTTAGAAACAAGGTTTTTGGTCACTGACGAAAAGAAGTTGGTATTTTACAGATCATCATACCCTAATCAGGATGACTAATAAAACAAAATTCTTCAAGGTAGATGTTTTCCTCACTTTAAATTCCTATGCTATGACCCGTAAGACACAAGCACTATTTCTTCCGAAACCACCCTAAACATTTGCTGACTTATCTCTGACAAAGTATTTCTCACTTAAAGATAGAATCTCAAGAAGGAAATGAGTCGAGTCAAGAGGTTGTTTGTATGACACAACGGCAAAACGGAGGATTAAGGATTAGGAAAGAAATGAGGGGATGGGACAACTATTTCCTTGTTGTCGCGTCCGTTTATGCACTTTGGAATTGGAATGCAGAACTATCACACACACGGCCAGTCAGTCCTTAACAGTCCGACTGAAAAAAGTAAACTAACTTGACTGGACCATCAACCTCTTCAGTTATACGGTTCAATTCCCAAGCAGACTGGTGCTATGAATTGAATTGACAAAGGTTCCTTCATTAGTCTACTACTCAGCATGGGAATTTGAATTAAAAACGGAATCAACATGACATAAAACACAATCTAATCAATCTGTCCATGCGTTGCCTCTTGAGCAAACATTTTATATGGCCGGATAATAAACAGTTGGGTCTCATAAGCCAAGCCGGTCAAGTCCTAAGACTAAAGGTCTCCTTCCTTCCTGCATTAGTTTATTAGGACTTTAATTGTACAACCCAAAGTACACCAACTGACCAAATTAAAAATTAACTCATCTACATTCATTCCTTGCTACACCAACCAACCACCCTGCCTCCTGTTATCATATGGCTTTGGTTTTGGATTTCAACAAGGCAAGGCAATCAAATGTGTTGAAAGATTGCAAAATGAAGGCAAGGTTGGGACTTGGAAGACGTTGGTGTTAGGAGTAATCGCTTTGTCTTGCATTGTGTAGGAGCAAACACCAATGAAACGAAAAAGCTGTAATGGACAGAGCTATTACACAGATCCACATTGTTGTAACCTCCTAACTAGTTTTGCACAGCAATAAATTCAAGTTCATTCAAAGACGCTGCTAAGCAATCAAGCCACCCAGCTTAGCACTAAAAATTATACATGCATTCTTGCTCTGGCCTACCATGGCCTGTGTTCAGTTGATTATGATCACTGCACATACGTGTAACTCTCAACATGTGAAATAAAATTCCCAGTTTCGGAAAAGAA
>WJEZ01002421.1:0-13552 GCA_009869925.1 Thalassaphorura encarpata | reverse complement strand
AAGACAGCTCAAATTAGATCTGAAACGATTTGCATTTCCACCACATCCACCGTACACAAAAGTCTTACAAGATTTTGATTTGACATTGTAGTACCACATTATAAAATGGCCTCTGCAAAGTCCAGTTGATGGCTTGAGTCTACAATCAGCTAAAACACAAAAATTACAATTTTCAATTATTTGAAATTCTTTGAAAAATAAAAGTTTCGTTGCCTGCCGTACCAAACTTGTCCTTCAGTTCAATTTCATTCTTGTCCCGATTGCAGGCCTCAACCATTAGTTCTGGGTTGCAACCATAGCATTTCTTTTCACATTCGTTTACAGAATTAAATTTTGTTTGAAAGAAATCTGTACATATTTTTGTCAGGTCAGAAGACGAATCCAATCTCGCTGTTAATGGGCATTCTGGATGTCTGCATTTTTCTATGCGTGTGTAATTTTTGTATTAATTCCCAAAAAATCTTGATTTAATTGGTACTTACCTGGGCAAATATTCACTTGGACCCCTTTGACCCTTTCGTTTGTGCTCCTTCTTCTAGCCTGAATTTTTTCCGTAGTAAAAACCAAAATTAAGAATAAGCAAAATTGCAATTTCAGATCTCTCTCTTTGAAGGACATTGCCATGCCTCTGTTTTATTTTTTACAACTGCTTGAGCCCAAATGATTTTTCTGCACTATCTCAATTGCATCCGAATTGCATTGAGCGATTGTCAATAGTAGTCAAATCCAAGCAGCAGTATGAGAATCTGGTAGTTTGGATCATTTGCTATTGTTTTTGGCTGAAGTTTTATTACTAATCTGTGTTAATTGAACAATTCCTATGACACTTTCTATTGTATCTGAACCATATCTACTGCGTGGATTTAATTAGTGCTTCCAGGTACAAATCTAGTCGGAAAGTTACATAATGCATTATAATTTCATATGATTAAGGAATACCATGACAGAACAGGGCAAGCAATGCTTAACTCATCTCATCAAATCTTCCAGGAATTTCATTACAATTAAAAATTGGCTTAAAAATATGAATAGATAAGGATAAGGTATCGAGTTTAATTTCTACAATGTGGCCTGTCTGGAAAATAAAACATTAACCACTCACAAAGCAAAGACTAGGCCGTTCGTGCTCATCCGTCAACAATTCAATTCGTCACCTTTTAGGTGAAACGCAAAAACTTCACGGATTTGTTCCGCTTCATCGGAAATCGACAATGCGGGGAATTTTTTGTTTAGCCTTAACCTTGGGCCACATTATTGTTTTGACTGGAACGGGTTTCTGCAGTATTCACTGCACTCGTAGTCGTAGTCTTAAACTGTATAATTTATGCTTAAAAAGTAAATCCAAAGCCGAATCATGCGTGAAAACCTGCGCGGTTTTTGTCATTCTCACCTTCACGGATGAGCAAGATCTAAAAACCCAAAGCCAAAATATAGATCTAAATTTTTTATGAGCTGAACATTTTAATTTTGTTGTGAATGAATCATAAATTTAAATAAGTTCTCAACTACTAATACTCGTCAATCTTCAGATTCTGTGAATTGTTGACGTCGGCATTCCCTGCATATTAATTGTTTAATGTGGATTTTGCTTTATTTCCAAGTACGCAGTTGTACGTATCTCATGCAGATGCAGGGTTAATTATTGGAGCAGAAAAAAATCGCCCTGCTCTACGCGTAATAAACAATGCACGTAATAATTTCGCAATCAGTGCGGAAAGACAAGACAAGACAAGCAACAACGGGTAATTATAATCAACTTTCCGTATATTGTTGCTTTTATTGTTTCCTTTGATATCAAATCAACTTGGAATTTACTTAATACGGCTATACAGGAGGGTGGCCCAAAAAATTAACTCCTTCGCTACCTTTGTACAAATGAAGAATTTAACTTACCATGAATTTACGGTGGTGACCCCCTTCGCGTGGGAACTTGAGAACTTAATTATTCCAAGTATCTTGTACAGTACATCTGGTCTGACTCATTTCCCAATATCAACTTTTTTCTCATCAAGGCAAAGGCAATGTTTGACTTTGCATTTGATTTGCATCAAATCTACTTTTTTACACACTATTCGCGATTTCAACTTTCCGTATATTGTTGCTTTTATTGTTTCCTTTGATATCAAATCAACTTGGAATTTACTTAATACGGCTATACAGAAGGGTGGCCCAAAAAATTAACTGTCTTTCGCTATCTTTGTACAAATGAAGAATTTAACTTACCATGAATTTTTGGTGGTAACCCCCTTCGCGTGGGAACTTGAGAGCTCAATTATTCTAAGAATCTTTTACAGTACGTCTGGTCTGACTCATTTCCCAATATCATAACTTTTTTCTCATCAAGGCAAAGGAAATGTTTGACTTTGCATTTGATTTGCATCAAATCTACTTTTTTACACACTATTCGCGATTCCACTTCAGATCCATTGTCTTGTCAAGTCAAGCTTGAGTTTGACTTTGGCCGTCTCAGTTCTAATATCTTCGTCCAGCTTAACTAACACTACCTAAAATGCTCCTCACATTTACGACCACGTACGTTTCCCTAATAATCTCAAGTTGCATAGCAAAACCAGCCACAATTTCAACCAGCACAACAAAACCCATATATCCATTCAAAAACTTTTTTAATACATTATTTGAATTTAATCCGGGTCCAGATCGGACGAGTGAAAGTGCTTACGATAAATGGGAAAATGATTTATTTGATTTTAACCCTAATCCACATCCAGAATTTTTTGGTGTCTTCAATACTCAAAGTCAAAGTCCAAGAAAATTGAACCCAGTGGATTTATCAAAACCTTTTGTATTTGACGATGAGGATGAAGTTAGAGCTGCTGAGGATGGACATTACAATGACACAGGGAGTGAAATTCCTATGAAAGATGTTGAATTCTTGGAAGAAGAAAAATCAACGCCAAGGTCAAGCACTCCTACGGATTTTATGTTGCCAGAGAAAAACTACCCCGAAGGTGGAATTTGGTCATTTAGTCATGGTCACGGGTTTTATCCAGATCCTTTGCAACAGGTGCGTTCGTATTTTGATATTTTTCCTTGTCAATTCAGTTAATTTTCATGCAAAATTTTCCTACAGGGCTCTAAAATCATAAAAAAGAGATTTGCCAAAGGTCAAGGTCAACTTATTTTCCCAGATGATCCAGAATACACGGGATTAGGACTCCGTCCACCGAGAACAACGACGCTTACCCTGGAGTGCAAAGAAGAAGAAACATTGTACAATTCCAAATGTGAACCACTTTTCTCCCAGGGGTCATGTCCCGCTGGGGAACACCTCGTAGAGGATGAAACAACGGGAGAAGGAAAATGCACGTCAACACCAGAATGTCCATTTCCAGACAAAGTGATCTTGGCGGGCTCTGGAGAATGTGTCATGGTTCGATTTCATATTTGTCCACAAGGAATGAGGTTGACAACGCTGAGGTTAGAATATAGAATAGAAATTCATATTTTACTATGAAGGCCAGAAAGGTCAAATGTTAATTTTTGTCAAATAGGTCCGGTTTGGCAGAATGCGACTGTCGCCCTGGATTTTTATATTCAGCCAAGGACAAAATTTGCTACGAGGCGTATAAAAAAGGCCCTTGTAAACGAAGTGAATATTTTATTCTACCAAAAACAGAAAATTCAGAATCAGAGCCTCAAGAACCAAAGTGCGTACGAAATCCATGCAACCGAAGCGGACAAGGATTTGTTTGCTATGGTCCAAATTGTCTAAACGTGCAAAGACGCAGTGTAAGTTAAGAATTTAGGCCGATCTCGATAAAAGACACTAATAATAAAATAAAACGTGATTATTTCTGCAGGAAGACTGTGTTGAGTTAGGATCCCTGTGTGATACGACTAGTAACATTAAAGGGGTCCTAGTCGTCAATCCTGGAACGTTAGAACTGGAATGTCGGTCACGAGAAATGAATTCTGGCTCTGTTATTGAAATTGAGACAAGGATATTGAGCAACATTCCGACATTAGGCTGTGCGCCTGGGACAAAAAAGTTAGTTCAAAAATATTTCTGAAATCAGCAACTCTAAGTTAAAATTAATTGAATTTTTGGCTGTCTAGGGATATAACTGGAAATTGTAGAAAGACTTTCAAATTCAATCGGAGTACAAAGAGGCAGTAGGAATAAAATTATGAAATAATTGAATGTTAATACATTTCGTTCAAAAAATGCCCAGCACGTCGAGGGACTTATGTTATTAGTTTTACTTTTTAAATAAAATAAAATTACAACAAACAAATTCCAGATGCATTTTTTACACGAAAATAAGACTCATGGTTTTGGTCGCATATATCCCTCTTCACAAATCGCGTAGGCTACCCAAGTACAAGGTGCATCAACCCATTTCATGGGTCCTTTGAGCGTCTTTGGAGACTGAAGTTGGATGCAATGGTCATTCCCTGCATAATTATTTGGTTCTCCTGGAAGCCAATTTGACCAGGAAATCGTATTTCCAGAGTTCATCCAGTAAAAATGACCTTCACGTCCCAAATCTACTCCACCGAGCCAATATCCTTCGGTTGCTCCGATTTCTAGACAAATGAGAGTTGAAATTACAATTTTATTGCATGTTTAATTTTTTGTTACCAGGTTTTGGTAGAAATATTTCCATAAACGTTTGCTCGTATTTAGACGTGACGCTTCCCAAATACATGCCATTTGCACGACAGAATTCCCAAGCCTCGAACCAAGTTAACTAAAAAACTTAAAATTGAGTAATTCTGGTTCTGATTTACTAATTAGTATGTTTTTACCCTGATGGATGACTGAGCCCAGAATTTTTTATTCCCAACACATCCCAAGAATTGCAATGCCCCGCACGGATAAACATTCGTCGATGGATCACAGCGTGAATTTTCCATGGTTTTGTAAAATTCCAGTAATCGTATGGATTGGCCAGAAGGCCCATAGCCAGTAGCTACGTTATTTTCACCATACTCTTGGGCCTGGACAAAAACCATGCAAATAAAGTTGTCAATATTGCTAAAATTACAAATTGTATTTTGCAATTACCCAAGCTATAATACCGTCATTGAAGGCCGAGTTAATAACCAATAATAAAATACAAGAATTCAAGGAAACAGTTATGAAGTGCATATTTTTACAAAAAAAAAAGTATTGGAGAAAGAGAAACTCAAGCAACTGGCGAGATCGTATGTGTTTCTTTCTTGGAAAACGAATGAACTAGGAATTACCGTATGCGTCTGATTTTAGTGCAAAATGAAATGAGAAATATGGATTTAAAGTAGTCCGAAATTAAAATGACAAATCCAATGCAGGTCACTCAGTCAAGTGGTGCAGGCGACTCATTAATTTAATGCTCAATATCTGCAGCATGTAGATGACCCGAATTTTGAGGTCAGGCCATACACTTCATACATTTTGCAGAACAGAATTTCGCAGCTGGAGCCAGCATTGTATATTGTAATGGGCAAGAGATTGGAACACATTTAGCCGTTCTCACGGACTTGGACCGAATGCTAAATTAGATTCAAGTTTCTCAGGAAGCTTAAAATTAATTCGCATTGCATTGTATTCATTTTCTATTCTCTGTTTTTATCAAATAGGAGGTAAGATGAATTATTAATGTATATTATTTCTTTCTAACTGCATCAATATTACCAGGATTCCGAATGTAACTAAACAAGTCAAATTTATTGTTTCTGAATTCATTGAAATTCGACATAGTCTCAAAATGTTTGTTCAGATAGTCTTTAGTTAAGCATTAGACTTAGACTTTTGTTTCTTCCAATAAAACGTTGGAAATTTGATATGTAATTTTTGTTCTTCACAGATTTGTTCTTATTGTACTTGTACTTGTATTTTGTGCACCGTCTTCGAGTAGGAGGATATGTAGGAGTCTGAATTGTCGAAGTTGTTGGAATTATGGATACTGCATCAATATTACCAGGATTCCGAAAGTAACTAAATAAGTCAAATTTATTGTTTCTGAATTCATTGAAATTCGACATAGTCTCAAAACAATTGTTCAGATAGTCTTTAGTTAAGCATCTCGTGGACTTTTGTTTCTTCCAATAAAACGTTGCGAATTTGGTATATATTTTTTGTTTTTGACAAATTTATTCTTATTGTACTTGTATTTTGTGCACCGTCTTCCAGTAGGAGGATATGTAGGAGTTTGAGTTGTTGAAATTCTGGATGTGGAAGTTGTGGATGATGGAGTTGTGATTGAAGTTGTCGGAATTTCGGAAGTAGTAGTCGTTGAAGGGTCAATGATCCTAGTAATTGCATCAGTGGTAGTCAAAATTGTTGAAGGCTCAATAGTCGAACTTGTGGGTTCAGTAGTGGTCGAAATTGTTGTAGGTTCAGCGGTGGTCGTAGTAGTAGTTGGAAGTTGAGTCGTCGAAGTTGTTGGAATTGTGGTTGTCGTCGAAGTTGTTGGAATTGTGGTTGTCGTTGAAGTTGTTGTTGTTGTTGTGCTAGGAGCTTCTGCCGGACTAGTAGGTCTAATATTTGTGAGTGCGATTTCCCTCTTGAGCATTTTCCCTCCGTCTCCCGTAAGTCTCAAATAATAATCTGCAGAACATGCAACACCGTCTTCATCCAAAGTGACGAATCCAGATCCAACAGGGACAAATGCAGCGGTTTCAGCCGTCTTTGCAATTTGATTTCCTTCATTGTACTCATCAAACATTGAAATGTAAATTCCTTGACATCCTGCAGAAATCATGTTTAAAAAATTGTCTCCACATGAAATCACCATGAACTCTTTGTCTATTTTGTAAATCTCCAGGAAGGACGCATGGTTGATAGTCGATATTGTTAGTATTACAGAATTGTTGATCCTCTAAATTCACTTGGGCTAAAAATCTGTCAGAATCAGCTATATTTGTAATACGACCAATCATCCAAGGAGAAATCATCTCGAACTGTCTGTATGCATTTATAAATCCTGCTCTTGAATCACCTGTCCCAGTTCTCCAGAACGTAGGCACTCCTCCCATGACGTAGCAACCTTGACCTTTGAAAAAATTGATGACATCAGTGGCAGATTCTGGAGTAGCCGTATGCCTTGTAGTGTTGAATCCAAAGCCCCAAATTCCAACTACAAATTTCCCATTTTGTATAGCATATGCTGGAGATGCCGTGTGCGATATCATTTTCGTAGTCCAATCTGTTTTAATTTCAGATTGAAAATTCGTCCATTGTGTGACATCGTACATAATGTAAAATTTTCGTCCATGTGCCTCCGCTGCTGCGCGGACTTTGACAGTCATTAAATCTCGAATTGGTCCTTCTGCAGTATTGGGATTAAAACGTTGAAGAGCCACAGTGTCAAGTCCATTTTCTTGCATCCATCGAAAATGTGTGTCAATGGTTTGATCAGTGAAGGATGAAAATACATTGGCTGATTGACCATTGCCAAGATTAGAATATCCTGTTTGAAATGTTGTAGTGTAATCACGTACATCTGGCCATGATACTATTCGTACATTATTTGGTGATAAAAGTTGTTGACCGTCTGGGGCCCAACCCCACCAGGCATTAACTGGTGACCCATCCGTTGGAGTTGAAAACCATCCTTGATAGCCCAGCGTGATTTTTCCAACGACGTCACCAGGAGGAGAAGCTGATTCTGTCAGTTTGATAAGGCTCTTATTCCAGAATAGTAAAGTGAGCAAGCCAAAACGCTTACTTGCGTATTTCATTTTTAAATTCATATCAAACTTGAATATTCACAGCAACTTCCTTATTGATGATTTAAAATTATATTTTCGCAAGTTAAGGTACAATGGGTGAAAGTTCACTAAGGAAAAGTTTCAAAACTTATTGGCTCGGCTCGTTTCGGAATTTGAAGTACTTTTATAAGCCGTATTTTCTGTTATTCAAATTAATTAGAATTTTACTGTAACGCTTGGTGACTCTTGTTAAATACAACTGTGAGACAAACTATACTTGATAAAACTAGAATGTAATGGAAATGGAATGTAAGAACTTCCGGTATGCTAAGGTTAGGTTTGGATTGAAGATGTGTACCAATGATGACTCCAAAATTCTGTAGGTTCTGCCAATGACAATGTTATGATTGATTGACAATTATGATGTGACCAAAATATTTGACAAGTATAGTGGTACGTATAGTAAATTAAAATATGAAATTAATGGCATTACGCTACAGATTATACAAGTTACAAAGACGATTTTCGTTCCTGAAGTGAAAGTAGAATGGACTACTGAAATTTATTTCTGTGGACTTATCTAGTCGAAACTTAACTTCCGAATTGAATTAAAGTAAGGAAAATCTAAGCTAAAAAGGAATCAATGTCAATATATACAGTTTCATATTTAATAATTAAATGTGCATTTTGACAGTTACAGTAAAATATTCAGCGCAGGATAAAGTCTAAAATTTTCAAATACTATTTAACATGGAGGAGAATGATCGAACCAGCCCAGAGAAAGTCAAACGCTATCTCATAGTTTGTTTGGCAATTACACATTTTAATGTGACTAGAAACCTAAGGGTTCCTGTGGCCTCACATTCCCTAGCCCTTAGAATGTTTTTAGAAAACTGTCGGTGAAGTTGATGAGGCCTTAGGAGACATTAGGTTTCTAACCATAAAAGGCCTAACAGTTTTCAGACAAGAAATTCATACCACAGCGATTAATGGCAAATTAATTAAAAAAATAAACTGTTGAAACAGTGGAACGATAGCGGGCTGTGATACGAGTGGGATAAGCAGGAGTAGGTGTAGGATTAATGGACTCAAATACGCTAAATGAATTTTCGTAAGTTAAACTAAGCATGTTGTTATGCGGTTGTTATGTATTTTGGGTTAATGAAATTGTTTGAGCGAAAGCAAACAACGCCTTAGGTTTGAACGAAAAGTTTGATATAAAATGGGGGAAATTGGGGAATGTAACTGGAGTTTAGGCCAAAATATTAACAATTAATTAAAACGCCATAAGGCTACATAGAAACAATATCACAAATTAAAGACATATATAACGAAATTCAATAATTCAAAACTTTATCATATTAATGTATTCATTTTAATATGTGGAGTTGGTACAAATACACGCATTAAATTAAGATTTACAAGGGGAACTGCAATTCAAATCAGGGCTGCATCTATTTATTGGTTCACTGCAGGATATTCTTCGTTTGTTAAATTTATTATACAGAGTAGTGTAGCACCAGTCCTTCGAGGATCCCTTTCCACAATACGCCCAACACTCACCATTGTAGCATCCACTACCACTTCGTCCTTCAACTTTAACAATGGAAGCCAAACAAATCAAACCAACAATGACAACGCATGCCGCAGCGAAGGATCTTCCACTCATTTTTACAAATTTCTGCGTGTAAAACAAAATTTAAAATTGAATTTTAAAAATGAAATGATAAAGAAATTTCAGATTTATTAATTTTTATTCTTCAAGCAATATGTCTAATTAGCTCCTCAAAAATAATTCAATATCAATTTCAGGTTAGAGAAATTTCAATAAAATCTAAATCGTTTTCTTAATATATCAGTAATAGCAAGTTTTATTTTTTCACTTACTTGAAGACGTTTACGGAAACGTGTTGTAGAAGAAATGAGCAGTCAATCAATTTCTTTTTGACTTGTTGGGAAGATGCATTCTCTTTAAATTGTTGATAAAATAGTTCTTATTGAAGTTTATGTTTGTATTTCTAGGATAAATTACAGGTTCTTTGTATGAGATTTAATAAGACTGAGACACCAAACAAATGTCAGTTGGCTCTTAAATAGAATTGAAATCCATACATTAAAAGTCAAGAACCTCAACTTGTTGTTGTTTAATATGAATTGTGTAGATAATATTATGTCAACTTATCAACTTTGTAGCAGAGAACATGTAAAACTCATAAAATTATCATAAAGTTTTATGCAAACTAATTGGAATTTACATTACTTACATTTATTTTAATTATTTTATTTCCGGGATGACAAGTTGTGCGTGTTCAGCAATTTCATCCTTTCATTTCATATTCACGTTCTTCCTGCAACGGAAAGCTAAAGCATATCCAAGTTTGTTTTTCTTAACATTAGACTGACTATCTTGCTAATATTTCAGTGGCTTTTGGTTTCTGAAATTGATTACTTTTATTCGGATATTGAATTCGTCCTTTACTTAAAATACCTACTACTGTAATTCACGTCTAAGTGGAACGTCAAGAAATTATTCCACTTAACAGATTTTCCACTTAAACAAACCTCATATTTTTGAAAATTTGGAATGATTTATTTAATTAATATTGTGAATTATTATTACAGAATAAATTAGATAGAAGAAATTGAAGTTGAACCTGTCTGTGTGATGGCAAGGCTTGAATTGAGATAGTTTTTCTTTAATTTAATAAGCAATTTAACTTTTTCCTTACACGGTAGTCCTAAAAGACGTAGAAATATCCCACTTTTCCACTTAAGCAAGGAAAAGATCTTAAAAGTCGGTTAAAACCTGTTGCACTTAACCGAATTTTCCACTTGAGCGGATTCCACTTAAGCGATGTGGCTGCTATCTCTTAACACATAGAACAACCAATATTTCTCATTTTGTTCCACATAAGCGGATATTCCACTTAAGTGAGTTCCACTTAGACGTGATTTGCAGTACAAGATACAGCTACAAGCATGCTACAAGATAGGAATAAATTTCATGTATGGAAAGTCCTGCCTGTTGAAACTTTCCCTTGTAAGTATCGAAAACAAGCTGAAAGTATGAAGTGTCTCACAAGCATGAAGTACTTGTTTCCAATATACTAGTCCGATGACAGTCATTAGATCAGTATTTTGATTAAAACAGATATATTGTGAAGCGCAGCAACAAATTGTCCAACAGTTTAAAGTATCTGCTTTCTTTATATTACTTGGGTATCAGCCGTTTGAATAGCTTTGTAACGTAATTAGGTATATCGTGAAGCGCTAGACTAAATTTGTCGATTTTAATTTTTTTAATTTTTGATACCGATGACACAACTTTTTTTATTTAAAACTAGAAAATGCACCTCTTCGAGTCGAGATCTGTCGATGAGCATTGAGTTTTCAAAAATCCGTTGAGAACTTTATGATACGCTGTCCACGAACTGAAATTAAGCAGCACCATTTTGGAGTATTGACTGTGAAACGCGATTGTTTTAAATCCTAAGAAACACGGTCGCTTTGGTTATATTCTATTTATATGCGCTTCCATTTGATTCAGTTTATATAGCTAGGCGCACGATCCCCTGGCCGGAGCAAATCGTCCAGAGCACACAGGGGGAGCCGTAGGCTGAAACGCTCAAATCCGGAGATTTTTTCGATTAGGTTAGTAATTGCGGCCTGTAGGCTGCTAACGGACAGACTGTACGATGACATATAGCGGTGCTGTTAGCCCGCTAAATACAATATTAATAATTCCTAAGTCTTTCTTATAATTTTTTAAGACGCTAAATTAGTAATTATAGTTTTTAGTTCAATTGTCGAGATCATGCTAGAGTACTAAATGCACAATGAAATTTCTGAACTTTTACCCGAAGTCTAAATTATGAATTTTTAATTAAGTATCTGCGTAATTTTCTATCTCAGCCTGATCTTTTAGCTAAAGTTGGTAAAGTAGGACGAATACTAGTGAGTGCTATTTGTCCCTTTAACATTTTCCCTCCATCAGCAGTTAGTCTTAAATAGTAATCAGATGAGCATTTTACACCGTCTTCATCCAATGTTACGAATCCAGAACCAACTGGTACAAAGGCAGCGCTTTCAGCTGTTTTTGCAATTTGATTTCCTTCATTGTACTCATCAAACATGGAAATGTAAATTCCTTGACATCCAGCAGATAGCATGTTGTAAAACTGTCTCCACATAAACTCACCATTAGCTCTATGATGATTAGACAGATCTCCAGGAAGGACACATGGTTGATAGTCAATGTTATTATCATTACAGAATTTCTGGTCTGCCTTATTCACAAGAGCCAAAAATCTATCTGAATCAGCTACATTTGCAATTCGGCCAATCATCCAAGGAGAAATCATGTTGAATTGTCTGTATGCATTTAAAAATCCTGGTTTGGAATCTCCGGTCTCAGTTCTCCAGAATGTGGGCACTCCTCCCATCACGTAGCAACCTTGACCTTTGAACCAATTGATGACATCGATGGCAGATTCAGGAGTGGCCGTATGTCTTGTAGTGTTAAATCCAAAACCCCAAATTCCAACTACAAATTTCCCATTTTGTTTAGCGTATGCTGGAGATGCAGTGTGTGCTTTCATTTTTGTGGCCCAATCGGTTTTAATTTCAGATTGGAAATTTGTCCATTGTGTGACATCGTACATAATGTAGAATTTACGTCCATGTGTTTCGGCTGCTTTCCTAACTTTAGCTGCCATTAAATCTCGGATTGGCCCTTCCGCGTGATGACATCGATGGCAGATTCAGGAGTGGCCGTATGTCTTGTAGTGTTAAATCCAAAACCCCAAATTCCAACTACAAATTTCCCGTTTTGTTTAGCGTATGCTGGAGATGCAGTGTGTGCTTTCATTTTTGTGGCCCAATCAGTTTTAATTTCAGATTGAAAATTTGTCCACTGGGTGACATCGTACATAATGTAGAATTTACGTCCATGTGTTTCGGCTGCTTTCCTAACTTTAGCTGCCATTAAATCTCGGATTGGTCCTTCCGCGGTGTTTGGATTGAATCTCTGAAGTGCAGCCGTGTCTTGACCATTTTCCTGCATCCATCGAAAGTGTGTGTCGACAGTTTGATCACTAAACGATGAAAATACATTGGCTGATTGACCATTGCCAAGATTTGGATATCCTGTTTGGAATGTTGTTGTATAATCACGCACATCTGGCCAGGATATTACTCGCTTATTAGTTGGAGATAAAGGGTGTTGACCATTTGGAGCCCAACCCCACCAAGCCTTTACTGGAGAACCGTCTGTCGGGGTAGAAAACCATCCTTGATAACCGACCGTAATTTTTCCAACGACGTCGCCTGGTGGGGATGCTGATTCCATTGTGTTTAGCAAGCTGGTGGCAATGACAAGGAATAAATTCAAATTGACCTTTGTTGTGAACTTCATTTTCTGAATAAAAATGGATTTTCTTAATTTGTCGTGATAAAATTAAATCTTCTGGAAGAAAATTCAATTTAAGAACTTTAAATGATTTTATGTTGAATTATATTGTAGAAAGGGTTAACTGCTACTGAATTTTTCTTAAATAGTTCGAATTAAGTGCACTTGGAACATATAGCTTTGTTTTATTTTTACCACGTTTCTGGTATTAACAATTTTATTTGGGACAGACTAACGAGTGATGCACAACCGACTAGCATGATATTGAAATTGTAACGATTTATAGTTTTGAACGTCAATTTTTCAACATGCATGGAGCTACAATACTATGACATCTGACATGATAATTAAATTTCAATTTACCCAGAAAAACTTTGACTCGCACAACCAAATAAATCATTTTGAATTTCTGGTACTATTTGTCTTATAAGATTCGTTCGTTCCTCATAAAGGCATAATGACAAAATTATTGTTGATGTGTAATAGACT
>WJEZ01002420.1:0-13554 GCA_009869925.1 Thalassaphorura encarpata | reverse complement strand
GAATAAGAATTCCCGAGAAAAAAATTCATTTTTTAAAAGATAACCTCAAAGTAATAATTTGGATGGGAAGTGTTTTTTTGAATCCATAATTTAAGCGTCTACGTGATTTCATTCATTTTTTGAGTCTACGACTATCAGCAATAATTAGCATTACACAGGCAAGGCAAAGTATCCTTTAAAAAATCGTGTGAGTTTAGGTCTGTGCTACTTGTAAGATTCACTCCATTTCAAAGAAAATATTCGTGGTCGATTGATATTTTTTTCTAAGAAAAATGAATCAGACTCAAGAATACTCGCGTGTTTCTTTGAGAACAATTCGTGGTTTGCCAATTTGATGTCCAAAAGGTGATGTTTCCGCATTCAGGAAGTTTCTCACCCAGAAAGAATCTTTTTTTTATTGGTGGAGGTCACGCAATCTAATGTAAAATTATATCTTTCTCCTCTATTATGTGTGTGAATGTGTGTTTCGTGCATTCATTTTACAAAATAATTGAATAGCAGAATATTGGAGTCATGATTCGACTGCCAATTTTTTGAATGAATTTTTTCCTGGTTTTTATTTGTACTTTACCGCACAGTAAGATTTTTGCGTTTCAAGAATTCGAAAGTCAAAATTTTGAGTAGGTTTATGGGCAAAACAATGTAAAACTTATCTTTCCATGACTAAACCAAAGAGGATGTGGATATTTTCCCTAGTCCTAGACATACAATAAACTTCACCTTTGACTCATTGAAGAGGGAATGTGTCAGAAATTCAGCGATCCATGACATTTCGTAGGGAAACATGTATTTAAGGTTTCCTCTGTAAGAAGAAGGTACATTCTTCCGGAATTCCTCTGATGCAACCTAAAGGCATTTCAAACTTTGAAAACTTTGTCACCTCATCTCTTATAAAAAAACTAAAATGAACCATGGCCATGGAACCTTCACGCCTGTCTTACTCAATAAGTTCAGGCTCACCACAAAATTTCTTATTCTGCGTTCCCTTCCATTTCATTACATGTTTCGTTGTTTTTTTATCTCTGACTGGAAAAACCGGGCTCCACTCTGACTCATAGTAAATAGTCGACTGTCAACGGCATAAATTCTAGGTGGTAATTTAATTAGACAGTGACCAAAGGTACCCAATTTTAATTTATTAGCCAAACGTTTAGCTTTGAAATTCTAAAATCCTTTATCTCGAGAGATCCTTGCCATATTTTATTTTAAGTTAAACTCAAAACTTTTGACATTTTCAGAGATTGGCATGTATGTTTAATTCACATTATTTGTTCTATACTCAAAATTGAAGGGTGCTGAGAGAAAAACACGTGATGAAGAAAGACGGGCAGCCAAAAGAAAATTGACAGCGACGGGTCGAAAGAAATTGGATGAAATGTATCATACATCGTGTGAGAGATCAGAATTTTATACAATGAGTGATGTGAACAAACCACCTGTCCTATTCACCCCAGCTGAGGACCTTGACAAGGTATACCTTTTGTTTTGTTTTTCTTGAATAATGCTTCTAATTATCCTTATCCTTAATTAACGGCTAAAATGCAAAAGCGAATGTAAATTTTAGTCTTTAGTACTACTACTACAACATGAGTAATAATGAGCCAATGAGTCAGAAGTCAAGAGAATGTTGAACGTTTCTAATAGAAAGAAGATGTCTGTGCTCTATTGTGTGTTTTTGTGACTTATTGCTTGCAGAAATAATGCAAAGCAATGTTTATTTAATCATTTATTATGACCAAAATTAAGAAGGGGCGTTAATGGGCTCAACATTCAATAACTGTCAGCATCCAATTATAAAAGTGCATAAATTATGTTGTAGTCTTCTTTTGTTTCAATTCTCAGCAGTTAAAAAATATGGAAATCTTACCACATTACTAATTTTTAAACATTTGAAAGCTAATGTAAACATATGGTCAAAGCAAAGGCACTATTTAAAAAAATTCATTCGAGATCACATCTGTTGAGCTGAAGAAAATATTTTTTGTGTAATAATTGTTTTATTGCTCTGCAGTATTCTGAAATTTAGATTGAGTTCTCACAGTCCAATCTCCCCAGAGGGTTTATTATTGCCGAATGTTTGTATGTCCTGCATCCATATAATTACTAAATTGCTGCAAATTCTTAGTTATCCTATTGAGAACCAACGGAAAATTTAAGTTGCATGATGAGATACATAGTCTAGCTTGGCCGTTAGTGAATATAACATATTCATAATTTCGCAAGTCGAATTTGAGTGGAAGTGCTACTTATACAATTGCATGTGAATTTTATTGCTTTAGAAAATAAAGGGGTTTAGCTCAGCCAGCTAGCAGCTCTCAGTTCATGGGTTTTTATTTGCTCGTACAAATTAAAAGTAATTATACTTGGATTCGAATAATATTCAAAACAAAACAAATATAATTGATGAATTGTCCTCCGTTCGCTTGTCGCTTTCAGATTGAGTTGAGGCAGCCATCAGCTATATCACCTTAGCCCTACATTTGCAAAAAATTTACATAATTAAAATCGTTTTCTTTTTATCAAGCTTAACATATGGCGATTGTGTGGAAGCAGGACAAATATCAATACATTGAGATTTTTCGTGATCAATGTTATTAGCTCTGTGGGATGTTACAATATAATCAAGCCAAGGAGCGAATGGAAATTTGTAGTTCACACTCGCACATGCACGTAGAATGATAAAGAATTTTCTCTTCGTTTCATTTATCGAGGGCAGTGAGATAATTAAGATTAAAATTTACGACAAAATCCTCAAGCTGCCTTAATGAGACATGTCATCACATTTACCGCACAGCAAAAGTGCCGATACAACTTAATTCTGTTTAAAATTCTTTGGTCTCAATCAGGATTTGTAGCTTTAAAGTTATATCTCTTATAATTTTAATTATGATACGAACGAAGGAAATGGATTAGGTTTTGAGCAGCAGTAGCAGTAGCGATACGATTTTTTGAATCAGGAGTTCCAACACCTACGCCCAACGAGAGAAACATTATATTCTACAATTCTTATCGGATGGATAATTAAGCAGAACCGTCTTTTAGATTTTCATTTTTTTATTATCTGTTACTACGTTGTTGTTTACACCTTTTAAACCTCAAGCGTATGTTTCCACCCATATCATATTGTTTTTTGCCCACTTTTTTGCCACGTTCCTCTGGGCAGTTATTTGCTAAGCCAAAAATAATTAGCGTTGTCCTTGCGTTTGTTAATTACGACCCAAAGTTCAATGAACATAAACTGTACTAAAAAATTCTTAGTACGATAAGGTTTAACAAAAATCTGGGATTTGAAGTTGAATTAATTTTTGTTCATTTGCAAAAAGTGCATGGTTCAGAATCACAGCAGGGATTCTTGTTTTGTGCTCAAGTTTCTTGTTCGCTGAATTGATTAAATCATGATTTATGAATTGTGCCAAATCATGTGAGCATGTGTCATAATTTATAATGCAAATTGACAATGTTTATGATAATCATGTAAAATTATTTAGTAAAAAATATTTTTCTTCTAAATTGCAGTTATCCCTTGAGCTCCATGGTTTCTACAGTCAGCAGAGTGAAGGGTCCGAACATTCTGGGTAAGTTAAAGTTAATTTTTTGTATGCTTTATCAGAAAGTAGTCAGTCAAACTTATTTGGACATTAGTATTTCCTCCTTGTTGGTTTTTGGCACTTAAATCGTGATAAGTACGTACGTGTAGGACCCAAAGGAATCATTTCTTTCCTTCTTTCAAGCTATCTTACTCTTCAATCGCACTCATCAATCATTCGGATAATGCAAACTAATAAGGCACACGTTTTTGCCGTCCGTCCGTTCAACTTGTTAGTACGTAAAGAAAAGTAAAAACTACACCGCCGAACCACCCATGCATGAAAAACAAAGAAATGACAGGAGGGTCTTTTCCTTTCCCTCTTTAAACGATTCTTCACCAATTTTAAGAATTTTCTTCAACTTTTTCAATTGAACCCATCTTCTTTCATTTTTTATCGTTTCACTCCAACTAATAGCATCCGGAAAAAATAGGGACAGTGGCTAATGAGAGTAATTTAGCATTTAGATTCTTAATGGACAAACTTCACGTACTATGTACGTGAGCATGCGATTTTTTTATACTTTGAAGAATTTCATCCTTTGACCTTTTCCCCTTTAACTTTTTTTTACTCATCAGGTACAGATGGTCATGGTTAAGTATTTTATCATTTTTCTAGTAAAATCATCTTTTCTCAGGAAGACAATGCTAGTAGGGTTAGAATGAATTTTGAAAGCATTGACGGGATAAAGCAAAATATCCTCTCGAATGAATTTTTAGCGGCGGTGTGGTTCAATCCCATTCATCGGAAGGGTTACAATCTCAAGAGAATGAAGGTCAAAATACAATGACGCTCCTTGGACAAGATTCTCCACAACCACACTCAGGGTCCAGTACTCCTGCTCAATCCCATCAACAACATTCCCCACACCATTCCCAGCATCCATATCATCATCAACAACAACAACCCGCCACAATTCTTAAATTTCATCATACATTCCCTCCGGAATCACCTCCTTACATCCGTAACTCTGGACATCTTTCTTCATCTCCAACTCCATCACCAAAACCCATCATGTCCAAGTAAGGATGCGTAAAGCGTACACTTCACTTCTCTCAAACTTTCACTCAAAATCCAAAAATTTTCTTCCTCAGATCACTGTATTTTTTTTTACCTTCCACAATTTCTATCTTTAATTCTGAAACAAGGTGTGAAAAAATGTATGGTTAGAATATTTAGCATGCAAAGATCCAATTCCTTGATTCCGTGGGCTGACGTGAGAAAATTAGCATAAGTCAAGTTCCCACGCGAGAAATTGAGTTCTTATTTATTAGAAGTTATGGTTCAAGCAATGGTAATGAATTGTGGTTCCGTTTCCCGACNAGCATGCAAAGATCCAATTCCTTGATTCCGTGGGTTGACGTGAGAAAATTAGCATAAGTCAAGTTCCCACGCGAGAAATTGAGTTCTTATTTATTAGAAGTTAAGGTTCAAAAAAATGGTAATGAATTGTGGTTCCGTTTCCCGACCGGTGCCAAGTTTATTACATGAACATGGCAGTAAATTTAGTCCAGTAGTCGAACAACTACTACCACTGTACTTTATTAGCCAGTATTACCATTATTGCTACCAAGGGCGGGGCGAGCATTCAAGACTGAATGGCAGGGTAAAATTTTGCCTGTTGAACAAAGTGATTAATACATGAGGGAAGGTTTGGATTGGATGATCATACATATATGTATTGTTAGCCCTAGCCTGCCTGCATGACTGAATGGATCTCTTTTAGCATTGGAGTTTTAGTCTATTCCTATTGTGTTGTCAAAAGAGTCCTGAAGATGATTTATCATTTTGTTTTGTTCTCTTCTCCTCTTCAAGTGAGAAAAAGGAGCAGCAACAACAGCAACAGCAACATCAGGGAGTCGTGGTCATGAACAACTTGGATTCTGGATCCAATAGTAATGGAGTGTCCAATGACGGCGTCAATGTTTTCTGCACCTCCCCCACATCCATGAATAAACGAATGCGTCTCATGCCATCCTCTGCTGAACGACTCATGCTCTACGTTCGTCAAGAAACTGAAGATGCATTCACGCCTCTTCATCTTGTTCCCCCAACTACACTTGGGCTCCTCTCGGAAGTATGTAACTAATAGTAAATCCGAATTTTAAGAAAACTGGATACTCAACAGCTCATTTTGGAATTTAACATCCAGAATGGGCTAGTACGTATTTTGGGGTTTTGGAATATTAAATTGCATTCGTTTGAGAGAACTATAGATTTGCATATGTTCTTAGTTGTTAATTAATAATTTAATTAAGGTGCTAATTTATTCCAATGCAATTTTCATATCTCAAATCCCTTTACATGCAATGCACTGACTGACATTAATAGATATTTAGGCATATCAGGCCATGAGCGTTAGAAAAGAATATGAGAGAAAGTAAATGAAATATTAATTAAAGAGAAAGTACAGGTCAGTATAGTTCTCTCAATAGAATGCACTTTAGAATGCCAATTCCTTGAAACGCTCTCCAGTCTTCCTCTTTCAAACTATAATTTTTCATTCGTGACACAAATTTTAACGAGTGTTTTTTTTTCCTTTTCCTTTTTTTGATTTTCGATAAATTAGTTGGAGAAGAAGTACAAAATCTCGATGGGATCAGTCAAGAATCTCTTTAGACGTAATACGAAAGGGTAAGCTAATTTTGTTAGCTTTGTCGCTTTAGATTAACTCTGCACTAATAACTTCAAACCCGATTTTAACAATGCATTAATCTCGTTAGGGCTAAAAAAATTAATCTACTAGTAGAGTAGGAAAGGCTAACAGTTCAGGTGTTTATAAAGGATTAGAGTTTTTAAGTAAATCCGTGACTCAACACCCAAATGCCGAAACAGGTTTTTGGTTCCCGACTTCATTGGCTCTCAAAAACGAATGCAATTTACTAATTCTAATTTCCATATCAGTGCACTGCAATGCACTCAATTCCGCAGCCAAAGTCTGTCAAGATGTGGAATTTAAGTCTCTCAATCACTGAATTTGTTCTGACTCACTTCCTAGATGAAATTATTTAACTAACTTGCTCATCCTGTCCGTTATTGAAGAGACAGAGACAGAGTCAAAGTTTTTATCAGTGAATAAAAAAACGTGACATGCGATGCAAGCAGCAAATCCGTTTCAGAATATTAATTTGCATGCTGCTGAGAATGTATGAATGGATTTGTTGAGATTGAGCCAAAGCCAAGTTGACGAACCGATGGACGGACAGGACAGTCGATTTCTTGCACCGAGCGAGCGGTCACTGATCCATTCGTCGTGTTCGTCCATTTTGCTCACTCAGACATAAAATCTTTATACACGTATAAGACATCAGGCAGAATTTTCATTATAACGCCACATGTTATGAGTTTAAACTAACTCGTTGGATTTTGATTGGGATTTTTCAGGATTGTGGTCAAGATAGACGACGAGATGTTGAAACACTATTGCCACGAGGACAGTTTCCAACTTGACGTGAAGCCGTCAGAGAATGAGGATGCGTTCGACGTGACTCTGACTGAGCTTATGGACTGTCATCATCACTCATGAGGATTCCCTCCATGCGCGTCGTCCTTTCATCTGATGGACAGCTTTAGCTAAAAATCTTAAAACTCTTTCTTAGATATGATGATGACTGGTCAATCTTCCATTCCCATTGCCATTTACATTTTAAAAGTACAACGAAGAAACTTTACAAACTTCTCAAATGCCAGCCGCCGCCATGACATGTGAAACAAAATGGACTTTAGAAGATTAAGAAGACACGCTGGATTTTTTTTTGCCACGCCACGGGGACACCTTGCATAATTTTGTCCAAACCTTGCGTGATTTGCTCGGCTGGACCGTGAACGTGAACGTGATTGAGAACAAGAAAAACAAGGAAACTTTCGGGTTAGGATCTTGGACTCGAATTTGCATTTTAAATCTCCAACGAATACTTTTGGCATTCATCTTGTTTTTGATTGAATTACATTAAAAATCTGAATTATAAAATTATTTTTTAGCATTAGCATTAGATTGTAGTTGTTTGTGTATAGCTATGTATAGTAAAAAATAACAAAGGTTTTAAAATGAAATAGTATGGTAAGATGCCAACTGTGCCAACTTTTGTACATTTGTTGAAAGTTTCTTCATCGAAACTACAACGAGAATTCCAGGAAGCCAATAATTTTTGTTGCATGTTTTACGTTATGTATGTAAATTTTGTTTATTTTAAAACTTAAGGAATTCCAAACTCTACTGCAGCATTTAATTTCAGCCTTGCAATCCCATTGCATTTAGCGTAATGTGGAGTTGATTTGTTTTCAAGTTCCAAGATACACGAACATATCAAATGTGAATTTACATAGAACAACTCACAATTAATTAAGTTTATTTTAATTAGTTAGCCGGCCGAAGGTTGGAATTTTAAACATCAAGTGTAAAAATTGATAAGGCTTACTGCTATTGCATAGTTTTACAGCTAACGATAATTTTAATATTTGTTTTTAATATCACTGTGATCACGTGACCCATTCCAAATATCTCTGTATTGATGAGCTTGTAATTTCCCAACTAAATATTATATTTTTTGCGCAAGAGATCAGGCTAAAAAATTTCATTTTTAATTGAAACGTTTAGAAAAAAGTGTCGGCTTGCAGAAATTATGAAGAAACGAGCCGCCGATTTTTATTAACATCATGAATGATCTGATGATGAGTTACCGATCAGAACCGAATGCAAACCAAATCGCAGTCATTGGATAGATTATAGATTCTAGAGAAACAAAAAATGCAAAAAATGTAAATTTTGCAATCGAGCTTGCAACTGTTGTTGTTAAATTAATTTAATTATTGTTAAAAATTAAGAGATCACGTTATGAATAGGCTAGAATATATATTGGACCGCGTGAAAACACGTGCCAGTAAATGTTATTTGAATGTAAACTAGTAGATTATTGTAATATTGTGTTAATGAATGAATTAATTAATTATTTGCTTGAAAGCTTAGTTTTTATACTAACTAAAGCAATTTTAACATGCCGAAAAACATACTCAATCTGCAGGGCAAACGTGAATTTCCCTCCCATTTAAAAATTTATATTTTTAATGCTCCTGGGGTTCATTTGTCCTCCTGTATAAAAAACTGAATTATTGTATAAATTGTTATAACGTTTCTATGCAATGTAAAGTATGACTTTTTAATTTTATTTAATGTATACATTTGACGTAGTGTCTCTTATGTACTCATGAGCGAGTTTAGTCAATCATGTTCATAGTGACAGATAATTAATTAATTAATTAGCGCATGGATGGGTCCAGGCAATGCCCACCACAGAATTGCATAGCTTTAAGATGGTTTGGAAATTCAATTTCAATATTATACGTATAAATTGTATAAATTCAATATGGGTGTTAAAATTATGACAGTTCAATCTTCTCCATTTGTTTTTGTGTTTGTTGGGAATTTGGAAGCAAAATAGATCAGGTACTTCAATTTAAGTCCTGTGGATATTAGAATTCCATTTCTTGTGTACCCAAATGATATTATTCAATTGTACATACCAAATATGATATTATTTATAATGTTTAGCACGCACTATTATTTTTCATTTCAATTTTGAATTTTATCTGCCAATTTGTCATAATTTTATCACATCACACATGCACATTAATTAAATTAGGCAATAAAATGAAATTATCGTGCCATAGACATTTGAAACATGATTTAAACTTGTGAATCTGTCTTCCACCAGTGCGAAATTAAATCTGTATTATAAAAACTGTTGCAATATTAAGTTTCTTGTTACTAATCTTACAAGTGAAAAAGTTCTGTGAATACGATAAAATATCACGAATTATAATGTTAATTAATTAAAATTTAGAGGTTAACTTATGCAAATGTGAAACTTGAATGGAATAGAATGTGCTATGAAGATCTTGAGTTTAGATATCCCTGCCAAGAAGTAATTGTTTTTTTGATCTAATAAATTCTTTACGTGTTAATATCGTCAATTTCAATGCATTCTCATTAGGCAGGCAGAATAATTATGATGATGTGCGATGTGCGCTATTGATTTTCTTTACTACTGTGAATATGAGACTTGTCCGTGAATCAATATTATTATAATACTCATTGATTTAGAATCTATTAAATAAATTCCTAGTAGACAATGATGATGTGAATTATTACTTTTATTTTAAATGTGAAACTTGAATGGAATAGAATGTGCTATGAAGATCTTGAGTTTAGATTTCCCTGCCAAGAAGTAATTGTTTTTTTGATCTAATAAATTCTTTACGTGTTAATATCGTCAATTCCAATGCATACTCATTAGGCAGGCAGAATAATTATGATGATGTGCGCTATTGATTTTCTTTACTACTGTGAATATGAGACTTGTCCGTGAATCACTATTATTATAATACTCATTGATTTAGAATCTAATAAATAAATTCCTAGTAGACAATGATGATGTGAATTATTACTTTTATTTTTTGCATCTTATGACAATTACAAATCAGGTAGTATTTCCGCTCCATTTTATTTTAGCTACCACTTCAAAGTAAATTAAATGATAACTGCAAAACTCAACGTCAACGTGATCACATATTATTTTTATGAACAAAACACATACAATGCAATTCAATTTTTATGTACACTAGGTCTAAATTACTAATACAGAGTAGGACAAGAGCCTCACTTAGCATATGGGATAATTTTGATCCTAAAATGGCAATGACAGAGATTACTTTATACATGATTTAGTTTCTTTCCGAGCATCCACACACTTTCGTTTTACTTTTCTCTAAAACACAAGGATTTTAGGGGAAACTTAACTTTGGTTGAAATACTTTCGTTTTTGAACATCTTAACTGAACTCATTCCTGCAAACCATTCTGACGAGATTTCTGTACATAAACTTTTATTAGGAGAAATTAAGACTAGATGATGATGTGAGAATAAGTACGTATACTAGCTTCATTCCTTAATTGTATAATCTTTTGAATCTTCTAGGAAGATTTCGGACAGGTTTGGTTCAGTTTAAATTTGAGTTGATCCAGTGTGAAAATAGGTCAAAGGGCACGTGCACAATTATCATCGTGGCATCCTACTCGATTTGAAACTGTGATGAACATTTAGCACCGTTCAATTTCAATACTTATTCTCACACGTGACAAGGGCAGTGAGAACCTCATCACTGGCATTCAAGTGAATTATCGTAAATACTTAAAAGACCTGAAATTATTCTACTACAACATAACAAATGCGATTTTTAGATCATTGATCGGGACTCTGGCGATTTAAACTTGCTGTTCAGTAGTGCCTGCTTCTGCTTCACATGTATAGGAGGTAATCCTTGAGTAGTTTAGGAAGGGGTAGATTCGTCACTCCTGATGTCCTAATTGATTTCAGAATCACGTCCCGACACATTGACTGCAATGTCTCCACTACAGAAAGAAAAAACAAATATTACGTATAGTAGAATCAAAATAATTTGACTTCTGATAAAATGAAATTCTTTACCTCCGTACAGTTGGACCGCATGCACCCTTTTGGTTGAGCCATAAACGTCGACAACAGCGTAGATTGGAGCATCCAAATAAGGAATTTCCTTTGTGCAAGGACCTTGGTCTTCTCCATTGATTATGAAATGCATATCAGCCTTATTCTCACAAGTAGGATAGTACATTACTCCAATCCTACTCCCTACATCTGTCGGTAAAAGATCCCCAGCGGCAGTACCTATGTTTGGCCTCAAAAACTTTTCATGAATCGATCCTCTTGGTGTTCTGATAAAATCACCATCCCCTGGAAAAACAAAACAATGAATATAGGATAAAAAATTCAGTAACTTTTCACTCCTAGCGCAAACTTACGAATTAGAACATTGCTTGGACGCCGTTGGTAATTGAACATATTTTGTTTCTGCAAATGTGGTTCCACAGGCTCAGTCGGCTCTGGAGTCACAGGTCTTGACAATACTAAAGCAGGTAATCCCCAAGGATGTTGACCAATGGATTCTGCATCTATTTCTAAATCTGAGTCTGTATCAGAAGAAGTCGAAGCAGCAGTTGGCGCACTGACAGATAGTCTGGGCAAACGATTGGCAAGAGCATCAACATCAGCCTCAATTTCAACATGCTGTGCATTTGGCGGGAGAAGGATACTTTGATTTCTGGATTCGTAGACATTATTATGAGCTTTTGTAATGGCGTAGAGCCATGAGGGTCCCATTGACACCAAGTCAGGGAGGGCGTAAAGAGGGAGTTCAAAATTTGTGTTTGGATCCAACTGCGTTAGCCCAATCCTCATGTGTCCACTCCATCCGTTTTCATTCTCTTCTATTTCAACCAAAAATATTTCTCCGGGGGACAAAGGTTTCTCGCTGAATGTCAATGCATTGGCAAAACTACTGCGTCTTACCTGGTGAAACATATAAAATATACGTCAATTCCACACATTTATGAACAAAAAACAAATTTCAAAGGCTTACAGCAGTTGTGCTATGATTTTCAAGCTCGATATTTGTACCATGATGTGTATGAAACCTAGCAACTCCACCGGCATACATTTTGATCTGTAAAGCAAAAGAAAAATTGACAATTAATATACAACACAAAACACTTTAACTGTCCACAGCCAAAAACATTGCCCCACGTCAAGGTTGCAATGCAAAAATTATAAAACTTCTCCTGAATGAATTATGTCAAGGGTCAAATCCTTGTTATCGGTGAGGGGAAAAATTAAACTTACTGACAAGTCCTCAGTGCTCACAGCTCTAGATACATCTGAGTCGTACATATGATGGAACGAATCCTTAAAACTTTCACAACTTAACCAATCCATTATGTCATTACGCTCGTTAAATCGTAAATAACGTCTCCCGTGCCCGTATAATAGTTGAACTTTAAAAAATATTAAAAGCTGATCACGAATAAATGTTAATTTGTTTCAAACCCACAAAATTAACTCAGGAAATTAGTTACCTTAAACTATAACTCTCGAGTCTCGACTTAACTTTGCTCTAGCACACGAGTATTTTCCCGGAGAGGTAGACTTTGTATCTGCACACTGTACCAAAGTTAAGTTCCAGATGCTCAAGTAAGTAGAATGAAATTGGCGAATGATGAAATCTTAACACGCTCACAGGATTAATCTGCTTGGATTCAGATTATATTGTAATAAATACAGGCCGGCAGGCGTTGATAAGATTCTGAGTATCTCATTGGTCTTGCTGACACACATCTCAACCTCACCTATTGCACATCACTCATAACATCCGGAAACTAGATTAATCTCTTTTCATAACTCATAAATCATCTAAATACATTTAAATCCTCACAATATTCCTCATTTCAGGCGTTGATAAGATTCTGAGTATCTCAATGGTCTTGCTGACACACATCTCAACCTCACCTATTGCACATCACTCATAACATCCGGAAACTAGATTAATCTCTTTTCATAACTCATAAATAATCTAAATACATTTAAATCCTCACAATATTCCTCATTGTCATTAAGTTACGGTGCCTACGATATTATGGTAGGACTAAAGGGATATTTCCCACTTTCAAACTTATTTATTATTTTTAAGTTTATCAGAATCTCAGCCACAAAATTCCAAAGTTGTTCGTTTAATCAACCTATGATCAAGTCGGTGTCATTGGAAAACATTTATTCTATCTTCTCAAAAATCTAATGCATCGTGAAGGCATTGGGGTCATTAGCTACAACCGGAATGTCCAATTTCCATTCTTCACATTCGATTGGGAGTTCAAGGAAAATGAACGAAATTATTGTCAAGATTGATTCTTGAGTCTGGCCATCCCACCCACCTTCCCTCCCAGTCCCTTAGGTGGTAAGTTTAATGTTAATGCATAGAAGATCTCGGACACGATCATGGTCTGATCGCTCGCAATCGGAAGTCAACCCTTTCACTTCATCAAAATACATTATGTGAAATTATTATTAACTCTTGCGTCTTGATTTTTGCCTCAACCCCAC
>WJEZ01002419.1:0-13556 GCA_009869925.1 Thalassaphorura encarpata | reverse complement strand
AGGACCTACACGGCTGCATGACTGATTAAATTCCAGCTTAGTTGGAGAATTTACGGCAATATATGCTTTTATACAAATGCTTTGGTCTTCCGTGATATACACGAGCATTAAAAATACGTAGCCCAATCATGATCGCTCCAGAGACAGAGACAGAATGACAAAAAAACCAATTTCATATTCATATTAGTGTACATTCTTTAAGCTCTGGGGTTTAACTTTTCTTCTCTTTACGTCTCTCACCACTCAGTTTGAGTTTAGCTTAATTCATAAATTCAGCAAGCTGAGAACGCATTATTAATTTATTCCTTAAAATATTATATTACGTACACTACACTTTTATATGATGACGTTCTATTTAAAATGTAGAGTTTATGAGTTAAAACCTATCACATCATTTTTCTATCTCAATTTGTTGTTGCATGAATCGCCAGTTATATTTTGCATACTTCATTAAAACCGTCTAAAGTTGGGACAACGTTTGCCTCTAATTTCGCACACTTTGCAGTTAGCATAAACAAACTATACTGCAAAACTAAATGGCTGATAAGTCTGCATGTTTTCCAGACCAAGTTGCCAACAAACTGGACCTCAGACGGTTGCATTTATTGATTTTTAGTCGATATGACGTCTTTCCAAGGTACAAATTTTATGCCTCCACTTCCGTTGGGACTGGTCCTTTCAGCCTAGACGTAATTTGATAAAACTTCAAGAGTACGCTGAAGTTTCTGCTCACTTCAGACACTACTGAGACTGACTGACTAGTATCGTATGAAGTATATGCTAACGCGTACTCGTCCTCCATCTTAATTAAACGTTTTGGTTTGCCTCTAAACTTATTTCATGTAAACAACCCACAGGCATGCTAATGTAGCATAAAAAAATAAACAATTCATCATCTCCTTAAGTCCTTTCAAACCGTTACAGTGTCTCAGAAGATACGATATACGATAAATAAATTTGAATAATGCGTAGTAGTAGTAGTAGTAACAATTTAATTTAAGAACTACTACAATACAACTACTTTGGAGTAAGCAATGCCAAAAGTTGCACAGCTTTGCCGATCTAAAAAATCAAAATCTACTATCTGTCATAAATAAGTACGTGAGCAGTGGGCTACAACTACTACTAATGCAATTTAAATTTAATATGAAAAGCAAGAATGAAGCACAGATGTAGAACACGGTTTGAAATTGAATTATTACATTGAACATTTTTCAAAAATATGTAAGGATTGGCTCTTTATACTTTCAAAATGGCTAACGGTATTTTGACATATAAGCCCATGGTATTTTAACAAATTAATAACACACAAATCAGAATCATTTGTAAAAGCATTTGCAAGTTGGTCAGTGGATGACAAAACGACAAGGATGTGTATGCCAGGATGTGCAATTAATTTATTGACAAGACAGACGACACTGTCAACTTAACTTAAGGAGTATATTGAGAATGTTAATTTTACCTCGAGAGGAACGGAATAATTCTGGTGTTCTGGCATTGGGTCCATTTGTGAACATTCTCACTGCTCATCTGATTGTCCTCAGCACGCGTTTCAGTCCTTAAAATCCTCTTATCCACACTACATTCGTTGATACTTTTCACTTTTTAATAATAAATTCCACTCCATTGTTCCATTTCAAACAGAGACTGAAAGGGTAAAGGTAAGAATAGCTGTTGTTCGTTCGTTGGGACTTTTTTTGCTTTGCTTTCCAAATGGACAACAAACTAAAGCGCATGATTTCAACAGCGCTCCATTCAAATTCACACCCACAGAATGGGGTCAGCAGCAACGANAAAATCATCATATGACACACTAATTCATGAAATATTTTAGATTCTCTCACGAGTTAAATTCTACAAATAAAGATAATCATAATCATCTTATCCCTAATTTTAATTGATTGCAAAAAAGTCCGAGAGAAGAGCTACATGCAGGTAAAGGATCGTTCATGGAATCTGTCACCAAGATCCTGATCCAGATAATCCATATAAATTCAGATTCAGTATAGAAAATAGATTCAATACATAGATAGGTAGTAGGAAAATAGAATGAGAATGAGAAGATTAGATGAATATCAGCCAAGTCAAGTACAACAGTAACATTCTATTTTATTTAAATGAGCCAATTTGGTTTGCCCTTACCATAAACACAAGCCACAAACCATATTTGTTAAAGGAACTAGTGACACATTTATAATTTTTTCTTACCGATTAATTTCATGATTTTTTAACTTGGAGAAATGACGCAGTCTGACATACTACTCCTAAGAATTACGATGTCTAACTAAAACACTGAAATTAACTTCACAAAGGAGCGAACTGACAAAATCAAGATATCAAAAGCTACTTTTTTTGTTTAATGAATCGGAAATGATTTTAAAATTTAATTCGAGCATATTACTTAGACTATAGTAATATATATAGTATTATATATAACTCTTTTTAGTTTTAAAAGAGTTGAAATTTTAAAAACATAATTTTTCTTGAGTTAAAAGCTAGTGATGTTATGTGAGAGATGTAAAGGATGAGCGGTGCTTTTGCTATAGAGCGCATGAGGATGAGGCAGAAGCCCAGAGCCTGAACGTCACGTTTATGTTTTGCTCAGATTCTCTCTGGCATGAGTCATAGTCATAATCACTCCTCTCTTCGGCACAAAAAATAACAGTACAAAATTATTACAAAGGCTATTCGCTATTCACGTTCACATTCACAGAAACTCATTTGCGTCAAATTACATTTAGTCCTATTCTTGTTGTGTTAGGATTTGTACAATCTCTCTATTCCTTTGTCCTAAACAAGTGTACACGGTGAAGGCAGATAATACGCCATAAATAAAATTTGTTAAAAAACAAGTAAGTACAATTTTAATTTATTCCGAATTTTGAAAGGGTTATAAAACATTCAATAAATTAATGCTTAATTACCACTTGCCATTATTCTGGAAATGGAAATTGCGTTACGTAATTAATGCATGTATTTTGATGGGCTAGTCATTGTTCGTTTAGTAGCTTAATTAGCTTAATTGCCAAATACATTAAAGTATCCTCTTGTTTGTGTTATTCCGAATTTTGAAAGGGTTATAAAACACATTCAATAAATTAATGCTTAATTACCACTTGCCATTATTCTGGAAATGGAAATTGCGCAACGTAATTAATGCGTGTATTTTGATGGACTAGTCATTGTTCGTTTAGTAGCTTAATTAGCTTAATTGCCAACTACATTAAAGTATCCTCTTGTTTGTGTGATTAAGATTCCCCCCGGAGAGGGGAGAGGGATTATTTAGGTACATTACATATCTTCTTTTGAGTTGTCATTTTCGTTACAGTGCATTTCGGTTATTGATTTTAAGTAAGCCTTGTATGTATAATGCTAACTGAAATATTTTTGTTGGTAGAACTAAAACCTACAAAAGACGCCGCCATAATGTCGTCAATCTACCCTAGCTTGGAAGATATGAAGGCAACTGAGGTCATCAAGGTAAATCCTATTATAAAATTGTATATGCCAGGAATAGGCAACTGAGGTCATCAAGGTAAATCCTATTATAAAATTGTATATGCCAGTAAGTCTTTTGTGGATGTGGATGTCTCTTGAGTCATCTTGGACGAGAAAGTAGAGTCTGTATGATTTACTAGCGTCTGTGTTTAGTTTAGTTTTATTTTTTTCCCTTCTATTTGTAAACTCATTTCCGTATACATGTTTTAGTTTTAAATGATAAGTTAGATTGCTAATACCGAGATACGTTATACAGCTAGCATTTTCATACATGATCATGAATGGGTCCGGAAATACATATACTCAATCAATTTTTTATGCCAAAGTGTAGAGAAATTAGCGTACCATGCTCATATGATGCCCATCATGTTTAAACCTTGATAATTTAATTTAATTCTTCTATAGAAGCTGGAAACCATCTTGGTTCACCTGATTGAACCATAAACATTGAAATCCAAGTTAATCTTTCAATTACGAAGATTATGCGAACTAATGTACAAAACATAGTTTTGTTTTCTAATTTGAAAGATAGGCGTTCTTAAAATTCAGACATATCATAGTAAATTGAACAGGAGCTGACATGCATCTCAATAATATCAACGAATGAGTAGTAACATTGGGTGTCAAAAGCTGGTTGTACGTATGGAGTGAATACTTGTCAGAGTAATTGGCGTGAGTCATTTAATTCAATTTTGTAACCTCCACCCACATTCCCACTCCGTTCATTCAACTTGAGATGACTTGGTACGTGCATCCTGGCTCAAGATATGTGGTCCAGCCCTACCTAAGCCTATTGTACTTTAATATACGGGCAGTCACTTGGTGACTTAACGTAGCAAGGCTTTTTCTTTAACACCTAAATGACGAAAATCCGACTACTACTGAACATAGTACTCATATCGTATTGTTTGTTGAGTACGAATATGACTAATTGACTAACACAGGGGACACTTTCATCATTTATCAATGCGACTCGAGCTTTATTTTATTGACTTAAGAAAGCATACCTGGTGAAGACGGCTACATTCTTTAGTTCTGTTCCTTGGACTGTTCGATAGACCATTGCTATTTTGGATTTAGAGTTGTCTCTGTAATAACGTGATTTAGTTTATATATTGAACCCTACGAACCAAATCTGATGCGGTGATCTTAACAACCCTTCAGGCTAAACTCTAAATCCTACATTAATTTTCCTTTCGATATTTGAGATGGACATGTTGGATGCTGATGCATGATTTTCTTATTAGCTTCAACTTTAAACTGTTATTCGTGTTTTTATACAGGCCCAAGTTGAAGCCATGCGTCCAGTTCCTAGTTCATGGTAATCATTCTCATGGTGGTTATCCAAGTCTTGCAGACGGACCCTCTGCTCCAGCACCAACGTTGTCCAGAGCAAATGGCGGTTCATTGAGTGCTGCTTATCCATCTCTTCGGGATTTTATGGGCTTAGAGTTGACAGAGGAAATGATTCGGGCCAACATGCCAGAGTATTTGGATCCTCCAGCATATCAGCAAAATGCTCACGGACAAGGAGTTGTTGCCAGACCACAGCCATCAGGAGGTAGGCTGATCAAAAACGTAAATGTCATATAACAAGAACCTGACCTTCGAAAATATTTCTATCTACAGTTATGCCATTTGGAGTCACTAGTTCTGGCGTTGGTGTCATTGCTCCAATTTCTGGATCCAATGCTGTTGTTAAGTCTATGGTCACTCATGGAGTTCGCCACTGCCCAATCAAAAAGGAATCCAATGGGAAAATTGGACTTCGTGTAAGTTTAGGCTTATCCTTACGAGAAGAGGCTTCTGATTTAAGCTTCTATATTCTAATTTCTTTATTTCTGCTTTCTCATGTGTTCTAGGTCCGAGCAATGAATACAGGTGTCTTTGTTTGCTTGGTTATGGATAATTCACCAGCTGCTAGATCAGGTCTGCGTTTTGGCGACCAAATTTTGCAAATTGATGGTGTTGACATGGCTGGAATGACAGTCGAAAAAGTACATGCTATTTTCAAGAAGAAAAATGCTGGAGATACTACTCTGTTAGCCGTTCGAGACAGGTAAATACTTTGGTAGTTTGTTAAAAAACGCTGATTGGATAATCAATGGATGGATGTATTTGGCATCCGGAAATTTAATGTGCTGGATTGTCTCTATTTCAGGCCTTTTGAAAGAACTGTGACTCTTGTTCGTGACTCAATGGGACATATTGGCTTCCAATTCAAAGAAGGGAAGATCATCAACATTGTCAAGGATTCTTCTGCAGCTAGAAATGGGCTCCTTACTGAACATGCAATGTTAGAAGTCAACGGCAAGAATGTGATTGGCCTGAAGGACAAGGAAATTACTAAAATTATTTCCCAACAACCAGGGAATGGTCTAACAGTGACCGTCATGCCCAGTTTCTTGTACAAGCACATGGTCAAAGAAATGGATTCTTCTCTATTCTCTAAAATGGATCACTCAAATCCTGACATTTGAAGCAATTGTGCGCTCAGTTTTGTTCACTGATGAAATGGTTCTTGTGTGCTAATTACATCATACCAGTTATTTCAATTCTGATTTTACTAATTTACAAAAATTACTCCCAATCCCCTGCTAATCACTTCGTCACGGCTTCATTTTGGGAATATTAGAATAATTACGGAGTATGAGTAGCTCTAGTACGAAATACGTTATTTAGCGCAATCCTATTAATCTTAAGTCGTATTATGTTGTTTTGTGATTTGTTATTCTAGTTTATTTGATTGATTTATACTCGAGATGACTTTTGTACATACGATATGATCCTTAAATCGCAACAGAGGGTTACTATTATTATGACTATCTGTGCTCATATTTAACTAGATGCTTTATGTGTCAATTTTGGAGTTAAATTATCAGTTTGCCATACGATTTTTTTTCGCGAATTTACACAAAAAGGGAGATGCCATTTAGAATTATCTGATAGAATAATTTATTGATTACGGTGCACAAAATCGAACTTATTCAAAGACTCCAATTGATTGCCATTCATTGTAAGCAACACTTACTTTTTAGCTTACAGCACCGGTTCAGATTTTGTGAGCTTTCCAATGTGACATTCATTGCTTTCCTACTTAATTAGTGTCGCTAGAATTTGTTAAATATTCCAATCAATAAATTATTTAAATGCAAGTCGCCTTGCTTAACTGTTTTATTGACAGATTCTGAACAAATTACTAAGCATAGATAAAATTATAAGTTCATAACGGAATTAAAACTTTTAAATAGTTCATGTACATGTAGCGTAGTATGTTGCTTATTAGAAGTCACTTATCTCCGTCTGTAATTGCATATGATTGGAGTCCAAATTATTTGTTGCGGCTTTCTCTTCCAAATAGTTTCGGCGAGTTTCTAATCGAAACTCTGCAAGTATTCCGGCAACTACCTGTGCGCGGAGATGACTGACTTTTTCCTGAATAGATAAATATAAGTTGGCATTCTTTAGATTGAAGGTGAAATTATAATTGCATTTGAAAATTTTCTTACCTGGAGAGCCTCATTCTCAATTTTTCTTGAATACCATAATTCCGCAAGCTCATCATCATCCAAATTCTCTAGATCATCCATTGAATTTCTGTCAAATTATAAAATGAAAGAAAAATTATAAACTAATTAACAACTAAAACGGCTGAAGAATTACGTACTTTTTGTAACCAGCGTCTGTTAAATATTTGTATTCATTCATCAGAGAATTGACTTTTTCTTCTTCCCTTACAATTTCATCTTGTAATTTTTGATTGAAAACAATTAGGGCTTCATTTTCAAGAGCAATAAATTCATCCGTTTGGAAAATTGGAAGAGTAAAAGGATCAAAATCAGAATCAGTCTCTTCTTCAACAATAAATGCAGGAACAAAATCATCAGGATCTGGAGTTCCCTCCGATTGACTTAGCAGAGGCTCCTCGTTTTTTCTAATTTCAACATAATCTTCATCTACACTCCCATCCACATCTCCCCTCGTGGATACATCAGAATCTCCAACGCTGGGATCTGGGGTGACATCTGACTTAACAATAGACCCTGTGCTGGGACAATCTCCCATAATAATTGGAGATGGGCAATTCCGAGGCGGTTCCTCAACAGTTTTACCACTAAAGCTTTCAAACTCTTTCTCAAAAATATCTTCTGGTGTCAAAATACTTGCTCGAACGCTATCTGTATTGCTGTGCACTTGAACTTGAACCTGAACTTTCTCTAATGAAGTTGCACCAGGAGACTTGTTTGCGTGAATTTTTCCCATTTCGAGAGTTGCATCTTTTCTAACTTCATCGACTGTACTTCCTTCAGAGATTTCTTCTCCGGTGGCTTCAACGATAAATTTATCCACATGTTCAGAAGAGCATCCGTCCTTTTCGGTTTGCGGTGACAGAGGTGGCGAAGGTTCAGTAGATTTTACTGCGACTGAGGTTGAGGCTAATCCTTGATTTAAGGTAAGATCCAGATTTCCATGTTCATGTACATTCCCCTTGTCTGATTTTGGAGGTGTAGTAGTTGTGGTTTTGCTCGTTTCACCAAGAGTACCCTTTGGGATTGGAATAGATGTAATTGGACCTCCAATACCTGAAGTTAATACGATAGGTCCAGGTTTTGGGCTAACATTAGTGACGCTCGGCTTTTCTGACACTTTGATGGGTTTATCAGTGGTCGCTTGGAAGAACAATATTAGCTGATGAAGCAGATGATAATGCATTGACTGATCGAAGTTTTCTCTATAAAAGTTAACAATAGTTAAAAGTTAACGTAGGCGAGATTAAATGATACAGCTCAACATAAGTCAAAGATGATAGAATACCTTGAGTTGCGTTAGTGTTCGCTGTAGTTCCCATAATTGCTCCTCACTCTTTTTGCTAACTTTTTTATTAGACTTGATTTGAGCATGCATTTGCTCCAATAATGTTTCGTATCTTCGAATTTCTTTTGCGATAGCATCAGGGCTTTCTGGAAATTGATGACAAGGAGCTACTTGTGAATCAGAACTGCAAAGATGATAGATTATTTTAATACAGTGATCAGATGAGGATACAATAGCTGATAAACTTACTGAGATTCTTCCAGTGAATTTTTAGATCCCCTTTTCAATTTTAATCGTGCTAAGGAAGGCATGGCAGACTCCTTTTCCTTTCCTTTCTTGGATTCTATTTTACTTCTACTTTTATCCTTCTCCTTCTTGGATGTATCTTTCACTTTCTCCTTTTGACTGGAAGTTGCATCCTTTTTCTTTGAAAGTGGAGCTGGAGCGTTAAGAAATGCATTCAAAGTCAAATTTCTTGTTAGGGAATGCGTTCTTTCCGGAGGCGGGTGTGTGATTTTGGCTAAAACTGATGTTGGCAAAGATAATCTCGGATTGGCAGATCCATGACTGCCTGACGTTGTGGCTGAAGTAGATGCTTGGTTTCTTACTTCTTTCTCAGCAGATTTTCTTAACTCTTTCTCAGACGGCTTCTTCTCTCTGTCAAAGGGTCGTTTTTCCCGGATACTCCCTGTCCGAAGGAGACTGCTAAAATTTGAATGCGGGTGTGGATGAGCATCGGCTGACTTTGGCTCTTTCTCCTTATCCTTCTTTTTTCCGGATGACAACTTAAATGCCTTAATCTTCTTAGATTTTCCAGGACTTCTAAGTAGTAACAGTGAGTAAGTTAACGTCAAGTAAGTTTCAAAGACAACCATCATATTATATCATACTAATTTAAGTGCTTACTTTGACTCATCATCTTCATCGTGCGAACTTTCACCAGCTAAGGCAGCGTAGCCCTTATCCTTGTCTTTCTTTTTATCTTTCTTCTTCTTCGATTTGTCTTGCTCATCCTCACCTAACAAAGAAAGAACCACGATAAACCATTGGCCACGTCTGACAATGACATGGGTACAAAAATTGTACTCTGAAACTCACTTCCTTCACCCTTGATCCCGACCTCCAGATCGCCCATGTAAAGTCCAGGAAATTCTTTCGCTACGTCTGGACTCTCAAAATCCATGAGTTCAGGTCAGATTAGTTGGGCATCAAATATTTTAACTTCGTGAAGGGAAAAATGAATTGAATTTTATCCAGCTTCCGATTTCAAGTTTAATCAATGTCATTTAATTAAAATTTCTTAAGAAACCGCGCGCTTTCTGCCTACAAAGATTATGTATCCTTGTGCCCCGACCGACCAAATTCTGATTCGTTGCAATTTATTGAAGTTTCTTTTCCTAATGTTTTAGGAAATAAAATTGCTTTTTTTACATAAAATCGGAACTCCTATAAATATGTACAGTCCGAAGATAAGCAGTAAGTTTAAGTAACACGATAATACGATGATCAATCACCCCAACGAAGGAATTATACAAGAAGTATTTTCCCCAGATAATAATTACCTTTATTTGAAGAACCAAAACAGGTACACAGCACATTACGTATAATTTGACAAGTTCAACAATGGAATTGATAAAAAATGAATCACAATTGAGGGAATGGGAATGGGAATTGATATGATTGAATTATAGGATGATGGCTCCAACTAATGTCAATATAAGTATTCTACAGCCTACAGGTTAAACTCATTTACCATAAATTGAGTCAAGGGCTAATCCCAGAAAAACAGCTGAAGCTCCTGTCCATTGAAGGTTCGTTAAAACATTACCAAAGAAAACAACGGAAGCGAGGACGGTAAAGAATTTTCTTGTGGTAGTTACAACAGAACATGGTAGTGGTCCGAAATCACTGACCATTACGAAAATAAAAAACTGGCCCAGAGCAGATGCCACGGAAAAGGTCAGCATGTGAGTAACGATGAATGGGTGACGGGTAACAAAACCAATAAATGTAAATATTTCACCGGTCAACAGGAGACCTGATACAGGAGAAAAATATATGGGTGTTAGATGTTATGCTATCTTATTAATATCAAGATGAAACTTACCAATAAGAGTGTAACCAATAGAAAATAAGTTCATCATTTTCATCATATGTGCTGAATTTGGTTTGGAATCACTTCGCATCATCTCTTGGATTGCTCCTGTTAGCCCATCCATTGATAAACTCATGATCTGCGAATAGGAAATAAAATTTTAGTTGTGAATATCTTGACTCCAAATTTTGTAAATTGGAGGCCAGGCAAACTATTTCCTATCGAGGCCTTTTCATTTATAAGTATACTATAACAAAATGAATTACCAGTAGTAACTCCCCAACACCGATACCGCCACCGCTGGTCGCACCCGCAGTAGTGGAATCTTTCTTTGGATTGTACATGAATAAAGCTACTCCGGCGACAATAATTAAAATGAATAAATATTTCCGAAGTGAGTAGCTTCGTCCTCCAATCAGAACCCCCAAAATCATCACTGGAATTGGCTTGCAGGACTTTCCTATTACCTGCAGATCCAAATCACATTCTCAAAACCTCAATCTTCATCTCATAATTAGTATAAAGCGGATACCTGTGTTGGGTATGAGACCCAACGTAGGCTCATGTTTGAAGTGACCATGGCCAACAGGTAAGTAAGAGAACACGCCGCATATAGCCCGGTCCCAACTTTTCCATCGCTAGCTTTTACTGGGGTCACCGTTCTAAGGACTGCAATGAATTACAAAAAATATTTGTTATATTGATTATACATTCTATTTTAAAACAAAATGGCACTTCAGGTTCACGTCGGCACTCAGGTGTCCAACATTGTATCAGCCGGTCAAGTTATTTTGATAAAACAATTTGGCACTTACTGACGATGGAATAAAAGTAATTGATGAAGCACTGAACAGCCACGAGGGACAGAGTGAATGTAAATGGTTCACGGGTTCCATCAGGAAGTTCATATTTCCCCTTTGTTCTAAAGCAATGCAACATTCGATTAAAAAATTTTTCTTAAAATTATTAAAAAAATTTCTCCTATATTCATAAAATACACAGATAGCCTGCACTGCTAGAATGGTTGACTTACATGGACTCCTGAAGAATTCCGTAATAAAAATAACAAACGAAAATTCCAACTGCTGTTCCGACAAACTTTACGCTGCGGTTCATTTTAACTTACGTGTCAGTTCATTTTCTTTAAATGATTCCCACTGCTCTACTATCAAGGTTTCCTTCGACCGGTTGGTGGTGCTTTTGCTCTTGGCCCAATTGACGGTTAACCATGCAGTTTAGCAATGATGAAATTTTTTTGCAAATGAGTTCGCAGATCCAAGCGTAAGTTAACTGGATATTTGAGGCATCAAAATTTTACCAGATTTTTAGATACAGTTTTGATTTTAAAATTGGGATGCTGGAATTTTACAGTAACCATGGATCAAAAAGTTCAAACAGGAGTTTGCCAATCAAATGAAACGCCATGTAAAACGAAACGATAAGTCGACTTCGCTTTGATTTTTGATAATACGAACTTGACATTCTAGTGATATGCTGAAATTTTACAGTAACCATGGATCAAAAAGTTCAAACAGGAGTTTGCCAATCAAATGAAACGCCATGTAAAACGAAACGATAAGTCGACTTCGCTTTGATTTTTGATAATACGGACTTGACATTCTAGTCTAGTGAAGGAAATCTAGAGTTGTCATTCTGTTAGCAATTGACCATAATACTAGAACTTAGAGTTGGACGCGGAGGTGGACTAACTACCTGTTAACTTTAAAAGAATATCATCATGGGGATTGTGTCAAAGTAAGTAGACTCTAAGAAAACGATTTATTTTCCACAATTAAATATTACTCACTGTTGAACAATTTTGATCATAGACTCTAAGAAAACGATTTATTTTGCACAATTAAATATTACTCACTGTTGAACAATTTTGATCACTTTCCTAAAGAATCCTGCGAGAAAAACTTGGTAAAGAAAGCTCTTCACCCAAAGTTTTGGCTTCAAAACAAAATGATGCAGAGAAGAAAAAGGCAAAAGTTGAGAAGTGCTTGCCATTTAATGAGCTGCCGGTATAAGACATTGACTAATTATTAGCATAAGGAATCAAATGTTTAGATTAGATTTTGAGTACATATCTTGATCTTCACAGAAACATGTAATTCACAAGATTGTTTCGAAATTGAATTGGGAGGACAAGAAAACTTGTAGACTTGTTTGTTCTCAATGGGAAGAATTGGTTCGACTCACAGTATTTCGAGAGAAAAATATTTGCTGTGAATATAGAGCCGGTGAGGGACCCAGAGGAGTGACTAGTGCTGCAATTTGGCATGAAATCTTTGAAAAATTTCGTAGACATCCAAAAACAAAACTACAATTTTCTACATTCCGAATCAAAAATATTTCTCGGCTCTCCATCAGATTTTTCCAAAGTTGGTTGTTTGTGAAGTCATTGTCCAACTTTAGTCTTCAAGTTAAATGTGTAACCCGACTTGAGTTGGATCCGTTTTTGACCACAAATCTATCTGATAATGAAAGAGTCTATGAAATCTGGAATAATCTGTTGCCTGTATTTTCCAATTTTGAAAACATGGTTGAACTCATCATTGCACAACCGGGGACGAAGGATTCTGCATTTCCACTTCCAGATGGATTCCTCCTATTTACAAATGATCTGCCTCATAGATATGTAAATCTATGTCGAAAATACAGAAAAGATTTGAAGAAACTTAGACGGCTGAAAGTTCTTGTATTTAGCGTGGATTTTCCCAAGATCAGCGAATACCTCGTCTTCCTCGAATTGGTTGGAAGTTTTGCCACGTCTTTGGTTGAATTGAAAGTCCGAGTAAACTATTCGATGATCTTTACGGTCGAGTTTGCACGAAATAGTTTTTATTCCGCCATTGGAAGTATTTTAAAAAACAATGCGTCCACATTAGAGAAAGTTCATCTTGGAACATTGAACGTAGATTTGGGACAAAAGGCTTTTCCAGGCCATCCGATTGTATCAAAGAATTATGCATCATACACTTCCAATGAAATGTTCGATAGACTTTTGGATCAAATGGAAGAAAGACGTTGGAAAGATTTTGGTTTAAATAAGTTGGAGCTACTAACTATTGACCTACCAGTGCCGGTTCTGCCATCCGCAAGAATTGAAGCGACCCTTTTGCCTTTTCTCCACAGCCTTAAAAAA
>WJEZ01002418.1:0-13563 GCA_009869925.1 Thalassaphorura encarpata | reverse complement strand
TGAACATGACTCCTCAATTACACAGAGACAGGGCCCTTGTACTATCGTATCGTAGCGTATCGGTTGGATGGCTGGACGAACGGACGGACGGGACCGACTATAGACGAAAATGGCAATCAAGTTTCCAAGTATCGAGGGTATATGTGGAAAAAAAAAGCTAATAGTTAACAGCCAGACTCAAGCTTGACTTGGTTTGGCGGGAAATCAGAAAATAAACGGACAGCAGTATAAACAGTTTCCTTGAGTTGTGAATTATCGTGGCGCCGAAAGAGCCAAAAAGCTCAAGGATTATTGGCCTTTAGCTCTGACCTCAGTGATCTAAATATTAAACTAATGTTTTATATTTTCTTTAATTTTCAGGTGATGCTAGTAATTCGTCCAAGCTTGCCGCCAGGGGCTAAATACAAATGTGTGTTTGGCTCTGCTCCTCCGATTGAAGCAGAGATTAAACCCCATGGCCTAGAATGTAAAACCCCTTCCGTCAATTTCCGCCCTGTGATACCAGAGGACAAAGATCATGTGACAGTGGACTTGGCCGTCCGCTCAGCAGAAACAAATAAAGATTTTGTGAGTCGTCCATTCAACTTTTACAATTGTTCCCGCCACACGAGATGTCGCTCTTGTGTCAAATCAAATTGGGGATGTAGCTGGTGCGTTTATGAGAATCGGTGCCTCCATGACACAACCATTTGCAACACATCTTCTATTGTGAGCGGTGAAAAAGTCGCACTTCTTCACATGATGCATCAGGTACGAAATTAATTAAAATTAATTATTATTAGAGGTCAGGAGGAGGAGCTAGCGCAGAGCTTATCTCAATCACAACACAGACCCGTTAGACAAGTTTAAACGACGTGCTTTTCCGGGTTTATTATCTAAATAGCGAATTTCATGGGGTTGTTTAATGTGAGTCCAATACTTGGGAGAGGTGTCATGAATTCATTTTTTATTTTGAGATGAATGGATTCCCCCGACGTATGCACCTTACCGTACGTGAAGATTTTGATATTAATGAATATTCTGAAGAAAGTTTTATGGGGGCAAGTAATGGGAAATTGTGGGAATAGAGTGAAGGGAGAAAACCCATTAGATATTGACATGTGGAAGGAATGAAGAGTGGTTCGTTCCTTCGTTTCGTGGGCTATGGATCATTCTAATCCCAAATGCTTCAACTCTAGCTAGAGTCCTCGAACTCGAACCCTAGTGCCTTGCCTAGTATATGCTATATCGTCAAGAAACATGCAATGAGCCGGGATCTCTTTATACCGAAGGTTGGGCTGCTAGGAAATGAAAGTGTCAGGGAAGGTGGACGGGTAATAACCTGGAGGTAATGAAAATGGAGCTTCCTGCTGCGGAATCAATTTGATAAAAGAGGCAAAACAAGCGTTGGCTTCATCACGCCATCGGCTCATCATACGGATACAACCCATGCCATGCCATGCCATGGTACGGCACAACATAACTCAAACACACCAAATACATTTTACTTACTACAAAGGAAAAGGAAAGTTGGCAATTCTAGTATAGTATGTGATATCCCATGCACCTAACACCTGTCTGCAGGGTGCATCCGTTCTACTAAGTGTAAAATCACTCAATGTCTCCAAAAAATATGAAATTCGCTATTCTTAGTTTATTTGGAATATGTATTGTATATGCATATGTACCAATTAGTAGGATCAACTGAAAATACATGCGAACTAGTCGATGTAAGAAATAAAGTAAAATCTATACGATATAGTTTGATGTTTTTGGGCGGAAGAGAAGAAGAATGGGATGAGTTTGTGGTGATTGTGACGTCGTTTTTAGTTTGACATGTGACAAATGTAGGATCATTAAACAAACAGATGAGGTGACATTCAGAGAACACCCAAATCCAAATGGACGAAAGAAAGAAAGAAGGGAAGTGAATCAGAGTTTCGGTTCAACGGATTTCACTCAGAGTAGTGTCAGAGACAGAGGTAGTAGTAGTATAAAAAGAAGGAGGAATTCAGTTGGGTGACGAGTATCATTCGAATGCTCTGTTGAGCAAATGACCGGGAGTGATATGACCAAATTCAATTGTCTTCAATCTCCTCTAGAGAAAGTGGAATAAATTCTAGGAAGGAATCGACTACTATACGTAATCTCAGCGTCTGGCATTTTTATTCATGTGCCTGTATTGATTTTGTTATAAGAATTTCATTTCAGATTTCTAAACTAAATTATTAATTGAATAGAAGTTACATAAGGTTTTGCTATAAATTCTTGGACATGGACATTAGTGATGAAGGATGAGGGAAAAAACATGGAGAAAGTGATTGGATTGCATGAGGAGCCAAAATCTCTAGGGTTTTAAGTATGATTCCATGTGAGAGTTAATGTGGAAATCATGTTGAGCAAATGTTCCATGTTGTGGTCGTCTCGTCTAACCTGAAGGACTCTGAAAGTTTCACCCTTCGAAATCTTCCTGTCGTTGACAAGTGGCATAGGCAAAGGCATCATTGTCTACAACTCCAATGCAACCACACTTTGTAATCAACTATAGTCCAAGTATACACATGGGAATTATGAACTCATTTTAATTGAAATTGGAATTGGAACAGCCATGTACGTACATATGCAGTGCATGTCACGTTCTAATGATTTTTATTCAAAATATCGGCCAATTCAAAACCAATAGACTGGACATTACATTACATGGGGCTAAACATTTTAAATCTGAAATTGAATAGCCAACATGGACATGACAGGGAAGGATAAGTGTAAAACCCTGTCTAAGTGTACTTGGAGACTTTTCCTAGGAATAGCTTAAGAAACTATTGTAGTATTTGTCACAGCACACAAAAAATCTAGAGTGGAGTCAGCCAGTCGTAGCGTGGCCGGTTTTACTTTGCCCTGACACCCAAACTCACTACTAGACTTTGAAAGTCAAGTCGAAATCAATAACTTGTGTGTGTATGGGCGGGTGGTGAGATTTAAGACTTCCGTAAATCCGATCCAGCAACAGCAACGCAACAACGCTTTCACCATTCAGCTCAGCAGCCAAGAGAAAAATGAACAAATTCCTTGGTTACGATCACAATGCGAATGCTAGGACGGGAAAAGTAGTCAACAGAAGCCAGATAAAAAATAAACCTGTCTTTTTCTACCTTGATTCTTCCTTAAAATCTGAAATTTGGTCACCTGCATATATGAATCACATTTCCAAAATCTTAAATACTCAGACTATACAGGCTTGGTTAGTTTTTGAGCCAAAAGTGGGAATATGACTTAAGTCAAACTTTCTTGCCATCTGGGAAATATGAATTTCTCAATTATATTAATGGAATAACCACAGTTGCTCCTGAGCTGAGCTGTGCTGCAAAAGCTGAAAAGAAAGTTTTCCCCAAGTGCAAGTTCAGGAGCAAAATGCAGTTCCAAACTTCTTGGCCCACCAGGAGCAGGAAACCTGAAAAATTCTCAATGTCTTGAATTGCATTGCGTTGCATGACTTTGACTCCCCCACACTTTTACTTTTACGTACGTAGGGATAAATCTAACATGCATAACATGCAATCCTTCCAAGTTTTCTTACACACTATAGGTAAAGGGCAAGTGTACGAGTAAATTCATGTCCTTCAGTTGGGTGAAAGTTACTTTTACCAAAAAATCTCGTTTTGCTTTGCTGTACTTTCTTAAGGAAGCAAGAGGAGCACGTGCCATGTTTAGAAAAGCAAAAGCAAAATCTCACCAGTCCCTGCCTAACACGTACACATGAAATTTTTTTTTTCTGAGAAAGAAACCAAAGGAATGCGGGCAGGCAGGCAGGGAGGGTTGGGGTCCGTAATCAACACCAAAGTGAGTTTTTCGGTTCTTTTTGACTCGAGGTTCAGATAAAGGGCTAATAGAACGTTTGGTTAGAAAGGGCGTTTAGAGATATTTGATATGGGCGTAAATCAAAGGCTGGTTGCTTGAGCTTCGTGTCAAGAAGGTCCAAAATCAAAATTCTTCGTTACGTAAACGTATATTCTATTCATGCTCATAGCCCAAGGTGATTCTAATATTTGTGCAGAGTCAGGTACTAGGAAACTTTCACTCGTACTTCGTACGCGTACGGGCTAAAGTAATTAAGAAAGACACGTGGAGTTGAATTAGTTGAGCCACAGTATGGGTATGAGAATGAAAAAAGAAATTGTGACAGGGTTAACGGGTTGTTTATGAAAAATGAAGATATTTTGTTTGGGTCTGTTGGACTAAAAAGTAAAAGTGAGAAGAAGTAAAGGGGAAAGGGGAGACGGACTGGGGACTATGGATAGTTCCAAGTCACGACATGTTTCCTCTCTGCGTGAAACTTCACACTTGAGGCTCCTGGGAAAAAGTTCATTATTTTCTAGAGTGAGGAAATTGGAGAGGGAAAAGACCAAGAAGACTCGGGTTGTTGTTTCCCCTAGCCCTACCCCAGCTCGCTCAAAGGACATTTTCCCCTTTATCACCTTCAACTCAAAATATTAAAAATAAAACTCAAAATCTGATGGCTAAATTAATTCAGACATCCAATATCAATTTTCAAGAATATTCAAATAAGGCGATGCGTGCTCCGAGTCATATTGGGGAATTTTCAAGTTGAATGGCCATTGACCGATTTGGAAATGAACTTAAAATAAATGGACTGAATATTAAACTGAGTCAGAGTGATAATGGATAAAATAAATTGAATTGAGTCTAAATGGATTAAACACACGACTCTATTATATTTTGCTATATACAGAAACGGATACACGTGTTGTCAAAACTAGTTTTTCTGACTCACAACAACGAATTCAACTAATAATAATTGGAGCACAAAATTTTGAAATGAATGTGTCACGGAGGCCTAGAGAAAGGAAGCACAGGAAATATAAAATTCTTAATCCACTGAGTTCACTTGTATTTTCTAAGCTACGTTTTGCTTTCGCCATGGATTTGTGAACTAGATTGCATTAAAGAAATTACATTTGCATTTGAAAATTGTGCTGTGCTCTGCTGTGTTCCCCGAGAAAGAGAAAAGTTTGAACTGGATGCTCCTTTCTGATTTCACGGTTTGTCGTCTCCCCTTTTCCTTTAACTCTTCGCTTTAATGGAGTGACAAACATAAATGGGTTGATGGGGAATATGAATATTTTTTATAGGACCTTAGCTCAACTCTATTTTTCCCTTCAATTCATTAAATTCTTAATGGATGAATTTGTGGGGTGAGAATATTTTATTTTTATTGCAGGGTATTGCGAGTTTAAAACGAATCTCTATTTGTTTTTGTTTTTTTTTGGGAAAAATCTGGAGTGGATTTATAAGTCTTTCACTTGAAAAGACAAAAAATAAGTCCACCTGTTTTTGTTTGTCATATTTTTTAAGTATAAGATAATAATATTGGAGAGGTCTTTGCGTTGAAGTGTGTTGTCTTGTGTTGAGTCCCCACAAGTGTTGTGATAAAGATTTTCTCTTGCCTGCCGGTGAAAGGAAGAAATGTTTTATCCATGAAGATGAAAAAATTCTAATACTTCTTTTTTTTTCTTTCAGAATCCAGCTCAAATGGCAACTCATGGCTCTGGTTTCTGTCCGAGATTTCGAAGTCTCCCAGATTCTCTCTTATTTCCTAACAACGTTCCAAAAAAGATTCGACTTGAAGTGGAGAATCTTCCGAGACAAGTGAGTTTTTTTCCTTCCTCATGCAGGGCAAGGGGAAAAAAGTTTGATGCACAAGTTTTAGTTTTGCTGCTCTGCAGAGTTTTATTCGGAGAACTAGAGCAAAAATTCTGTAGTGACTCACTTCCGTGATTATTGTCACCCAGTCAGCCAACTTGTCAAAAAGATTTACAACAGAGTAATTTTTAAAATAACTAAACTTTTAATTTTTATTTCAACTAGGTGAGTCATGCGGATTTCCGATGTGTGATTGATGTGGATGAAACACATGTCAGAGTTCCAGCGAGAATAGAAGGAGGGCGCTATGTTGTTTGTGATGAAGTCACGGTAAGATTTTAATTAAATTTATAATGTGTTAAAAATACGACTGCTTATAATTAAATTTTTATTCTCAGTTATCCTACCGAGCTCAAAGTGGTGAATTTGGTGGGAGCGTGACTGTGCTCTGGAAACAAAATCATCATTTGGACACTATGAATTTTACTTTTGTATAAATGTGAAATCCTTGGCTCTCATCGAGGGCATCCAGACTGCTCCCTCTGTGTTACTCCAAGCAACTCAAGGTATCAGTGCACTTGGTGTGGAGAACAGTGCACGTTTCGAGAGTCTTGTCACAAAATCCCAGTGTCAAAATGTCCCAAACCCCGTATCGATGTGGTGAGTTTGATTTTTTGATTTGGATTTTTTATGCATCTGGGACTTTGAACCATACAATATAGATGGTGCTGCTACTGACTGGGATAGGCTATGCCATGCCATAAGAATGTATTTCGTGAGAACACGAGAGTTATCATGAGTATTGAGGATTGGATTGGATTGGTTAGTAGATCTGATCATTCGTTATTTGCTACCCATTGTGTCGGCGGCAGAGTTGACTATAGAAGAAGACTGACTAGTCAGTCCAAATCCTCAGTCAGTCAGTCAGTCTAACTGTATTGAATTGAACAGGAGTTGAGAGTCTTTGAGTTTAAATTCCAAGGGAGAAAAAGGATGGAAGTTTAGTTTAGTCTCTCGCGCGTCGTCCTTCTTTCTTCGAGATTGACGTTCACGACTTTACGAGTCATGGCGGGCGGGTTTACGGGTTGAGCCGTCACTTTGAAGAAACGTCTCTCCTTTCTTCTCCTTGTTTCGTTTTTCACAATAAATTCCTACTGTTTGTTCAAAATGGAACTACACGTATCTTAATAGAATCAAAATCAAAATTTATTAGAATAGATAGTTTCTGCAAATTATTTTTTAATACTCGATCTTAATTTATAAGCATTTAAGCAGCCAAGGGTATGGTAAGGCAAGGCAAGGCAGGTCTAATTAGTATTCAGGGTATCTAATGCCATGGATAAAAAAAGGCTCTTCATCTTTGTCGAGAGGAACGGAAAGCTTTGGCTTTGAATTTTAGATCTTGTGCTATGCTGACCACTACTACTGCATAACATTAGCATTAATTGTTATTGAAGCTACCTATGCATTTAAAGTAGGAAAGAAAAAAAATTGAATAAAAATGCATTGGATTTTTCGATCCGTCTCCGTCAAACCTCTTGATGGACGGGCAGGAAAGAAAACGAACACAAAAAATTACTTTTTCTACTACCATGGTATTTTCCTGAATTTTTTTCAAATGACTCATTTTGTTGAAATTTAAGCTGGTTGAGCATGGAATAAATTTTTTAGCTTCGTTGTACATAGACGAGTCGAGTGGATATATTAGCGTATAATATTTGCAGAGGAAGTCTTAAGCTTTGTATTTTATTTTTGCGTTCACGCTCTGATCTAACAATGAGATTGGAAACGAGCCTAGAATTCTGATGTGGGAAGGGAAAAAACAAAGTTATCAAAATAAATAAGGTGAGGAAGATAGGAGGATTATTGTGAGTCACGAGTTAATTAAAATGTAGCTCCCGGGGATTCTTCTCGGTTTTAGATTACTACTCGTGCAGCAGCAGAGTACACTCAGCCAAAGTGATGCAAACCAAACGTAGAAATCCTTGCTCCATTGGCCACGGCCAGCCACCATTGTGAATTCATGAGGTCACGTTCGCCTTGTTCTCAATGATTCCAGTTCGGTGGTAACAATCTGTCCGGCCCATCCGTGTTTTCTACCTCTGCCACCAAAATAAATTTAGAAATATGAATCAGGGAAAAATTGATAAATCCCGATGGCGATAGCTGCAGAAATGAAATATCCTGATTTCCCTTAAGAATTTTGTAATATTGTGCGAATTTTGATTTGTAATTCAAAATGAGGACAGGAGTTAGGATGCTTGGGAATTCTGCCCGAGATATTGCTAAGGTTTTGTAATTTTCTCTTCTTTTCATATTTCTACTTCATTTCGCCTTTGAGTATATTTGCTAAAGGAAGTCGAAAGAATATTGAGTTAATATCAAATATCATCGGATAGATACGCACGTATAATGAGCCTTGCCATGCCATGCTGTGGCCATGGCCAATGCCCAAGTGAAAGTAGTAGCAGAGAAAGAAGAAAAATTGAAATGGGTAGCCCACTTCATTTTCCCATGTGTATCTTTCTTCTTTTTCTTCCTTTTGTCCAAGACTAGACTATGGCTCTGCTGCTTCTTTTCTCCTTCAAAAAAGAAAGGAATTGAAGTGACTATTCTGGTAAGAGGTGCTTAGAGCTGAGCACATGAGAAATGAGACTCACACAGGAAAGTTGATACTATCCTTTGGACTTACAAGTCCTTGCATTTGTATCAGTCATCTTCAGTCGTATCATGCTAAATACAAGTTTGAGTTCACAAAGTCGTGTCAGAAGCTATTTGGTTAAGTTTACAAAATTTTGGACAAACAACTGAATTAAAATTAATTGCATTGCATTGCATTACGTTGGTTTTAAAATTTGAGAGATCTTATATTGTTTAGTTTTTGTTGGTTTTGCAATTACTCGCTGCCGAAATAAATTTAAATGGAGCATTTACACACACGATTGACTGACTATACTTTGGTTGGACCGACCGACCGTCTAAGTTTGTTTTTGTGTTTAATGTTGGCTGCTTGCTTGGATGATGGTTTGGAAAGATACAAAGACGAGGAGTCAGATCCTATGATCTTATCCTTGTAAATTTATTAGACGTTTTTTCCCTATCTCCGTCTGCTTCGTCTCTTGCAGTTTCACGTCTTCTTGCTCCCAATTATTTTTCCACTTGAGTTTCTCCAATCTCATTCCTTTACAACAACTACTTGGCTGGTTGGTTGGTCCGTGCCAACTCATTGCATAACAATTTGTTTGTCGACTTTCAATTCATGTTTTTCCATGAATACTTAATGCTTTCTAACCATGTAAGTATATGTAGTCCAAGTGCATTAATTTATAACACAGAGCTACTGCTACAGCCTTAGCTTAAATTCCACCAGCCTCACAGGAAGTTCTCTTCAAAGAGTTTTCAGTTGACTAACCCTAAGTTTCACTTTGACTTTGACATAAATCGTCTCACCTTTTTAGTAATGAACATTCAACCATGGGAGTAATTTGCCATGGCCAACGCCAAGAGGATATAAAAAAACAGGGAAGAATTTCAAAGGAAAGGAAGCCGACGTCTTCTTGTCTTAGCCCAGCTAAGAGCTAAGCTCTGAAATTCGCCGTGCCTTCTTAACTTTGAAGGAATGAGTAAACAAAATTGATTCTTGAGAGGATTTTGTGGTCAAAATACTTTGCTTGGCTAGTGTGACCATTTCCATTTCCTGTTCTTATTTTTAATCGTTCGTTCGTTCGTTGAATTAGACATGGACCCACCACCGCGTGCATCATCGTGGTTTTTGTTAACTTGAAATTTTGATATTTATTTTGGGTAATAAATTATTTCTGAAACTGGAATTTCCATTTCCATAGAAATTTTCTTTAAATAAATTTCATGTACGAGCATCTTAGACATGAACGTATTTATAAAAATGATAAATGCCTGCCAGTTCCTGTCAAAGTGATTTCTCATCTTTTCCCCTCTCCTCTGTACTTACGCACGTTCGTACTTTTACTAGTCCAATTTCCTGGCTGATTGTTCAAGATTTTCAAGTTGTCGTTGAAGCGGTTCAGGTCGTATTCCTGCGAGCGAAGAAATAGAAATGACGGTGATTCGTCTCACTCAAGGGCTAACAAAGGAAGGGCGAATTATGTTGCCGCCGATTGGTCCCATTCTCCATTGTGGACAATAATGAGGAGTGGATGACAATGACAATGGGTGACTCATTCCCACTCCAACAGCCGACCCCAACAGCTAGCCACCCACTGAACGGAACAAAACACTAGAAACTTTAATGACCAAAATCTAAGCGTCCTGTACTTTATGGATGGACCACCCTCATTCACTCTAATCACCCGAGATAAGTGGTCAAGTCAAATTCAAACTTCCACTTATCTCATCCAGAACAAAAATACCACATTTTAGGAATCATGAGGATTTATACGACTAGTATGTCGCTATGTATTTTCTATTCTGGATCAGTTTTATTTGTGTAAATTTTGTAAAAGTTTAGAATTATTCGCTACAAAGTTGAAGAAAAACATGGAAAATTCTTCTGAATGAGTTGAAATTTCAAATAAATTTATAAATTCATAAAAATTTAGGCTAATCATATATTTTGATATCGATTTGAGCGAGTTTTCTGTTTCTGCTCATTTCTGATATGAATTGGTTGAATGAGAAACACTATGTGGTTACATTCACTATGAAATGAAGATTTGAAGCTGAGGATATACTGTGGAAAGTAATGTCTGATCTGTAAGTGAGTAAATGAGTGAGTGATAGTTGATGGGGTTCTATTCTTCTTCGTCTTCTTCTTCTTCCAAAGCAATGATCCAGACTGGATTTTGAAAAGAAATAGGAGAAAATAAATGAGTGCCTTTGACAAGGGAATTGATTTCCTGAATAATGGTAGGCAAGGGGGATGGGGATGAATGAAAGGGAGATAGATATTCTCTTGATTATTCTATTCCTTTCCTAAAGTAGAGGGTTGGACCAAAAAGAGATTTTGGTTTATTTTATTGAAATTTCAGCTTAGGGCTCGATTACATGAACTACGTACTTTTGTATACCTTGAGAGCATAGTACTTTAGAATAGATTCGCCTGAGCGCATTCCAATGGCAACCCTATTGGCCAGTGAAAGTCTCAAATCTGGAAATTACACCCTGGAAACTTCCCTTGTGCCCTCATAAAATTTGGCTTTTTTTCTTTCTTGATACTTTTCGGTCACAAATGGGTAGCCTGGACTATATCACAAGATTTGTTCTGTTATAACTATTTAGGAATTTCATATTAAATTTCATTTCAGGTTTTTCCCTCCCGAGTATCATGTGCTGTGCTGTGCTGTGCATTGCATTCATTCCATGTCTATAAATTTTATTTGTTTGAAGGAAATAATACGTAGTGGAGTGCAGTATGTTCATGATNTTTGTGTGTATGTGTATGTGCTGCTCGTATTATTTGATATTTGCTTCCACATTCAAGTTTTGTTTACTCAAAGTGGAGTAGGCATTGGATTCAAGTTGTTGGCTTGGACATTTATTGACAGAAAGAGTCTCGTCTCATCGCCCCAAGGAAAAAGCTACAACGACACACGGGTTCAGACTTTCTTTTAGCCAGGAAGACTTTTCTTCGTATGACCGTGACATTGAATTGAGTGACTGAATGGCATGGCTTGGCTTGGCTGGGCTTAGATGCATTTGATATTTTTGGGGGAACGAACGTCTGAGAAGGGGGAAGAAGAACAATCGTCGTACGACTTCTTTTTTGAAAAGTGCATTGGAGAAAATAGTCGCAGTCGCAGGCAAGGCAACCCCGTCGACGACGTCGTCTTTTCTTCTCATTACATTTCTCTCCTCTTTATTTATGGCTTAGTCTACGTCTTATGGACACTTTCCAAGGCCCAGCATGGCTTCCCTTTCCAAAATCGACTCAAACACTATTCAATCTCATAAATTAAAATTTAATAACAAAATGTAATCCATAGCCATAGCATTAGTGAAGCCAATCATAGATTTTGCAAGAATTAAGAAGCAAAAGTATAATTGAAAAGAGATTTGAATCTGAGATCATCAAAAACACTCGTATAGAATTTTCATGTAGGCATGACAAGCGTATGATAGCCATGCCACTGGGTTTTCCCATAAAATGTTCAATTTTGGCACACAGAAAAAAAAGTTTTTTTCCCTTTTCGCAACATCCCGGCCTGGATGGATGGGGGAGGAACGAAATTGTGAGAATCAGCAGAAATATAATTGTCATTTTATGTGGGACATAATTTTGTCAATAAAACTGACTAGGCTGGTTGCTGCTTTCACTCTGGATGGAAGACTTTCTCTCTCTCTGGCTATGGAATGGGTTTTTGATGGATTGCGTCATATTGCAATGCAATGTGTGTGAATGTAATGTAATGTATGAATGGATTGGGGCACTCGCACTCCCCTTCACGGCCCTTTTGTTTGTATCCAATCTCCGGGCATTATAAAACCCGAGACGAACTGACTGTATATTCTGTAGAAGTAAGTATGCGTAGTTGGTTGAATTGTTGGACCATGTCCAAATTTCCTTCTCTTTCTTTCCTTTCACCAATTGATCTCTTCTCGTGGTCTCCTCTGTGGTTTTCCTTTGCCCTTCCTCATTTCATCTCTCTGCCAAAATGTCCAATAATATCCCTTTGACCGATCACCGTCCTCGGAAATTCGATTCCCATTCCAGAAGGACTCACTCAGCTAGCCAGCCCAACAGGCATTTCTTCTTCTTTTTTGCGTGATTAATCAAAGCCATTAATACAAAAAGAAATATGTCCCAAGGAGAAAAATGTTTTCAAAAAGTAAATTGGAACGGAATGTATATTTTGGGTTTTTGGATTGGCTTCCCTTGTAAATTTATATTTTGTGTGGATTCATTTTGTTGGACTTTTTTAAATTTAAGGAAGAAGGTAAAGGATGAATGGAAAGGATCCATTGAGTTTTTTTTCTTTTTTGTTTTCTCTCATGAATAATGTATCTCCTTTTCCAAAAATCCTTCTTAGCCTTATGCTGCTTCTCCTTCTTTTGGCTCAGACTCACACCGAACCAACTGGTGGAATTTGGAGAAAGGACTTATGTTCAGCTTTGCTCAGAATTTACGAAGAAGAAATCTGAGCCTTCCTTTGGCTTGGCTGACTTGAGTACTTGTCTTTTGTATCACTTCTTTCTTCTTCCCCCACTGTGCTCCCATTTCCTTGGGCTTATTTTTCAATTATTCTTCCAGTCGCTTCCCGAGTGTGTCATGTCAGCCAAGCCTTCCACCCTGGAAAGAGAATTTAATTAAAAATTGTCCATTTGGGCGGTTAATTAGGATTAGGGTTAATTGCATTGTCGATTTGGCAATTCGTGTTCTCTTCTCTTCCCTTCTCCTTCGGAGAGACTGGGTTAATTAGAATTGACTCATTAGCACAGCATTTAATTATTCATGGTTAAATGCTATGGAGTCATTTCATTTCATCTTTTTGCCCACAGGCAATAGAAAAAGTAAAAAAAACTGGGTATTGTGCAATAGCCAGAATATTCTAGTACACTAAACTTATATTTTGTATTGTCAACGTAGTTTTTCTAATATTAGTAAAGTTGTCATTGTCAATTGCCGACAGGCAGGCGGGCGGGTGGCTGTGGCTGTCAACCCAAAGAACGTACGGACGGACTGGTCATAGTGGACAACACGTCGTATCCTAGTTTTGTAGGACTTCAAAGCCTCATGACAGCTTGGGTTGTCTACATAGTCTTGCTAAACTTCTATGTGTTTTATTTATTTATCTAGGCATGAATCCTCCGTCCAGCTGCTGCTTGTTTTCTCTGACCCCATTTTTATAAAAATCCTTGAGGCTAAAGGTCTCGATATACTTTTCACTTACTCCTTCACTTACCTTAAGAATTACATGTGGTTAAATGGAATTAAAATCTATGGCAGAG
>WJEZ01002417.1:0-13575 GCA_009869925.1 Thalassaphorura encarpata | reverse complement strand
TTAATCTCTGAAGATGAAGAACTGCTCTGGTGCCTGGCGAGATACTCAATCTAAGCTGACGAAAATCATGTGAAATGGTGAAGGATGAATGGTTGGTTGTTGGGGCCTGTTTAGATTCCGAAAAACGCATCTTGATCAAACCCAAGCGCTCCCCACATGGAGATTGGTTCAAGACTTTGATCAACGAAATGTCCAAATCCGGACACCGAATGTCTAGGTCCGAAATATAACAAATTCCAGATCTTGAGTAGGAAGGAAGTTTATATATTGGATCTTCATATTTGCTCGGATATTCTAGCATCAAAATTCCAGCGTCTGTATGACACCATTTCATTTGCCGTGTACATTCATGTCGTAATTGTAGATAGGGTGAGGAGATGGTGTAGTCCATTTGATGATCTATCATGAGTGGTACAGAGCGAATGGTAGGATCATATACTGTGTAACGGTAGACATTTGGTGCTACTTGATTTTCGGTAATCCAATAGGTCGATAAATTTCGACGATTGAAGTCACGGTATGTTGACCATATGTTGATTGGATCGTATTTCCCTTCTGCTATGATTCTTCGAGATGGGAATGACTCGGTTCTAGGGTACATGACTTCGCCATAACGAGTGGTGTGATTCACTAACCAAAGGCATCCATTGATCAAGGATTTTATGTGACCAAGACGATGATTTATTATCAAAAGTGGACATTATTGTTGATGCTTGAGTGTGACATTCAATACCAATGAACTTCGACGGAGTAAGGAAATGATCGACATACTGTGCCCTCACAGCTAAATTGTATTGTACTGCGTCAAAACTGCACCAATTGGATGATCTGTATAGTTGAGCCAATGTCCAGAGCGAAGATATTTGTAATTTCTGATTTGGTATAATTGGAATCTCATTAGACTCCGGAATCCATGGTGTCCAGGCAGTTGATGAGATTGGTTGAAGTAGTTGAAAAGTCCATAGAGTAAATAATTGTAAAACCATGTCCCACATGACGAGACTAGGAAAAAGAATGAAAGGAAATGGATGGAGTTAGACATAATGATTGGAGTGTTTTTCAATCTGTAACGATTTACTGAAAAATTTTGTGGTATAGGAAAGATGAGTTGGTTTATTTAGGAAGGTACGATGGACTTATAGGATCGATCGAAAAGTGCTGAATAAGACGCATCTGGATCCCGGCCTGATGTGGTCTGAGTAGATGGATGACTCTTAATAGTATTTGCTGGAATCAACTTGGAAAAAGCTTGAGTTGGTGCCGGAAGCAAAGGATAAGTTTGATCAGCAAACGGTAAGGCAGGATAAATTGATGGTCGATTCGGTTCTGTCGATGGGTACATGACTTCCATTGGTGTAGTAGTTTCATGTCTTCGTCTTTCGGCTAAATGTCCATACGAAGGAGGAGCTGATGGGATCGGTTGAACATCTGTGTATAGAGTGGTCTCAAGTACTGCTGCCGGAGTAGATGGTGGCTTCGTCGTTAATAAACACACCTTGCAGCATTTACCAGACCAACAGTATTTGCATAACTTGCACATTGGTTTTCTACAGAGCCACAAGATCCGTATAATTACTATGCCCCCAACTATTAGAATCAGAGCCGCTGCAATCTGAGTCAATGCTGATTTTACTGGTGTGAAGGTTAAATCTTTTAATGCCTCTGCCCAAGATTGCTGATCTGTAGACCATTCTTGTCCGTGTAATCTCGTGTTTATCAAGTTGTCAATCGAAGTTGGTCGTCTCACCGTCTGTGCTAAGGATAGAATCGTATCTCTTGATGACATTTGAGCCGCCGAGAACATTCCTTGGGTTTTGAACACTTGGTCGTTCAAAGGCTGAAATTCCTTATCAAACTGGGGTGACGTGGGAAGAAAAGGAACTGCAAAGTGTTGAGATACGTTTGATAGAAGAATCAAACCGTCCGATTCTGTATCGAAATAAAAGGGTTGTTGGTCTGAACATGGGACGAATTCTGGTTGATCGACAATCTGATGGCTCATTTCAGACATGTAGCCTGTACGATTGATGCCGTTAACTCTAAACTCTACTGGAATGTTCCTAGTACAATTGACTGTGTTCCGTGGTAAAAAACGGTATTCTGTGACTGGCAAACATTGTTTTAAAAGTAAGGCGTCACCTTGATTTCGAACCATGAAACGCGAATTGGGTAATAACACTCTTGTAATGAACTGAGCTTGACGTTCTTCGGCCATTGTAATTAACAGGTCAAGGGTCATTTTCATGTTGAGGCAGCAATTGTGATGTATTTCTTGTAATGCGCTGGTCAAATTCTGCTGGATAACTGTGTAAAGGTNTTTCATGTTGAGGCAGCAATTGTGATGTATTTCTTGTAATGCGCTGGTCAAATTCTGCTGGATAACTGTGTAAAGGTACTGGAGACGGGCATTGACCTCTTTCGAAGTAAAAAGTTTAGAATCTTTTCTTGCTTGTTCCGGGTCAAACATGTATGTAATATCGTTTTCATGACCCGAATATACAACAGATTGACCACTCCTAGGTTGTAGAACGTAATGTTCTCTCGTAGGTTTTCTTAACAGACCATGTAGACGTTTAAACTCTTCGATCCATTGTCTTGTAATTAGAGGGGACAACGTAGACTCCACGACCTTGATTTTATCAGCGTTCCGCATCCTCATCCTATTAATGGCCTGCTGTTGTAAAGGAAGATGTGTCAAATTTGGAGTGTTGTTTGGAGGTGTTCGTATAGAAATTGGTAAAGTGATGTTGATTTCTTGTTCTTCTATTGAGTGTGAAGGTGGAGTTGTGTTGTGAGCTATTTCAATTCCCCCGAAGGTTGGTACAGGAATGTGATGTTTGTATAATGGTAATTTAGATGTCGTTGTAACAGTGCGTGGAGAAGTAGTAGCTGTCAAGCTGGGCACATTTGGTGGATGAACGAAATCAAAATTTTCGAAAGGAACCTCTTCATCTTTCCTTGGGGAAATTAAAACAGTTGCTTGATGTGATGACATCTGAGTTGGTAAATATGAATCTTTCCTGTTGGGGTCATCTATTTCGTAATCTGGAAAAATGAAAGCTGGAGGCGTGATTTTGCGAGGTAGCGGTCAAATTGTTGTTCTAACTGTTGTGGTCTGTAAAAGGGGATCAACAATGACTTCTGGTCCTTCAAATGTAGGTATGTCTCTTCGAAATCTTGCTACTCGAACTCTCGTTGCAGTTTCAAGCATGGTTGTTGTTGCTGTGGAATTGTCTATGGGATTGAAAGTATCAGCAGTCCATATCAATCCTTGAGTACTTGTAAAAATCTTGAGACCACATAATTCAATGGTGGAAATGTTCGTCACTGCCAAAGTAAGTTGTGGGCATGTAAGTTCGGTTATCACCGGCTGAATAGAGACACAATGTACTGGGTCCCCTGGTCATGCGACACGAGTTCAGAGTATCGTCATTCCATATGAGGATAGACTTGTCATATGCCCGACAAGAGCGTTTTTCAAACAAGCAATTTTCGGCCAATGGGACAGAGGACACCACTGTATCATCAGTATTCGTTCGCGTTACCGTGACTCTGGATAGGTAATAGTTGTTCACAGAACCCTCATTACGAGAGCACCAGTCCCAATCTATTTCTAGCTTGTTTTTTGTTTCCCACAAATTATCTCCAACTGACTCCATCTTGTGTCCATCGGGAGATATTTTATTTTGAACTATTTCCCGACAAGCACTTTCGCTAATGTGAATGTCGCTCGTTGAATATGCTTCGCTATACCCGCCAAAGAATTGCCAATTGCGATATCCATAGGCTTTTGAACCTCGACAGACGTATCCGTTGACAGCTTCCAAACCAGGTGTATCGTGCCAAAATGTTGTGGCGACCACTTTGTTTGGTTTATCCAGTTTGAGATACTCGCATTTAATGGATTTCGGCAACCGGTACAGTAGATTAGATGACACTTCGGGGTCACACCAAAATAGTGGTGTGTTCTTCGTTTGCATGGATTCAAAGTACTTCTGAGTCAAGGCTGACATATCCTCGGCTCGTACATTTGAGGAATTACTCCAAAGAATGATCCAGATAAAGGGAATTAAGTTGACCAACAACATGTTGGAGGGAAGGAAGCAGGAATGCTAGGAAAAAGGATAATTTTTAGATTAAAGTCTAACACTGCCTACATGACATAGTCAGAAAGATGAGAAGGTATTTTCTTTGATCTAACTGATCTACGATCATTTGTTCCACTGTTGTTAGGTTTTACTAGCCGTTCATCCATTTTTTTGCCTACATGACATAGTCAGAAAGATGAGAAGGTATTTTCTTTGATCTAACTGATCTACGATCATTTGTTCCACTGTTGTTCGGTTTTACTAGCCGTTCATCCAATTTTGACCTAAGTAGATATGATCTATAGTATTGTTCGATTTCTTTTCCTAACTCGTTTACTTCAGAATAAAGAGTTTCGCGACCTGATGAGAATGGAACTAGTGATGTCAGTACATGGAAGATGGTTGGTAACCTGACTGAATTGATCATTGAAGCTATTAGGATACGTAGCACTATTCCAGTGATTTGAGGACTAGTTATAATGAAGTTATGTCCTACTAAAGCCGATGAAACTTTTATTAGGTCCTGAAATGATATATTTTGGAGGAAAGTACAAACTTGTACCCGTGTATTCGGTCTATGTATAACATAGTCAGGAAAGGTAGGTATGGGTGGAGAATTGGGATTGTCTCGTCTATCTACAATGTGCCAGAACAACTGATTTCTAGGAAGGAAGGAATAATCGAAATTGAGTATTGTGATTTCAGGAGAAGTGAGAATGAAATTAATTCCATAAAGTTGGGCCGTGTGAAAGAGGGAAGGATATTTGCCCAATATCACCACCGGGAATTGGTCTTGTATTTGGGACAGAATCTTCGTGGTTTCTTCTATTCGTTCTAAACTAATCAAAAACTGATCAGAATCCAAGAATAGCTCAATTTCTTCCTGTGGAATTGGATTATGAGGGACAATCTTCATTCTTCTGACATGACAAAGGAAAATCCTCTTCGATTCCTGATCTTGAACTCGGTATGTTAAGTCGTTGAGCTTTTTTACTATCTCGTAGTTTCCATAGAAATAAGGGATCCATTTCGAGGAAACACGTGTTATTGCTTTTAACGATTTGGGGTAACGTAGAGTAACGACGTCCCCTATCTCGTAGGTGACGTGCCTATGTCCTTTGGCTCGTAGTTTTTGATTCTTTGATTGTTGTCTGCGCAATGTATTGTGAACAGATTCCCAAATGCTGGCCAATTTTCTCTTCTGTTCTGCTAGTTGATATGGCAGATGTTGAGAATTTTTATTTTCAGATATAAAGCTGATGTGTCTGGGTTCACGAGCAAACAATACTTCAAATGGAGATTTTCCATCAAGTGCTTCGTTTGGTGCGATATTATAGCAGAAATTTAAAGCTGTTATATGTTTATCCCAATCGTTGTAATTTCCTTGGACAAAATGTTTCAATATGTAGACAGCCGTTTGATTGTGGCGTTCCACAATTGAATTTGATCGAGAATTATAAAGGCTTGTGTGTCTCAGTTTAACTTGAAACACTTGTGAGTGGTGATGTAGTAATTGTGAAATAAATTGAGGCCCGTTGTCCAATATGATTTGATGTGGTATTCCAAATTTAAAGAATATCTTCTCCTCAATAAATATCGCTACCGTCTCCGCTGTAGTGTTAGGAACTGCACGCCATTCTGCCCATTTGGACAAAGCGCATACTGCGTTGATGATGTAAGTGTTGCCATTAAGTGATGTGTTGAAAGGACCTACAATATCACAAGACCAGATTTGTGTGGGAAATTCTGGTATAGGAATTACTCCTGGTAGGCCTGGTATTAATCCATAATTTCTTTTCAACGCGATACAGCTCTTGCATGCGTGAACATAATTGAACACATCCGTTTGCATGGTCCTCCAAAAATATTTCTTGCGAATTTTTAAGTACGTTTTTTCGAAGCCAGAATGTCCTCCTATAGATACACTGCCATGAAATTCAGCTAAAATGGACTGTTGTAATGGTTTCGGTATAACTGGCCGCAGGTATCCAAGTTGTATGTTGTAAATTACTCCATTTTGTTTGACAAAACGTTTTTTGTACCTTGGGAATCTTCTGATCTAACTCATGGGCGATGATATTGCAGTCGTTGTCCAAGTTTTGTAATTCAATTAAATTACTCGATCTGGTTATAACCAAGCATGCTTCTGATGAATCGGTAAATGGGTTTTTCACAAACATTTCTGGATTATCCAGTACGCTGGGGTCCATGATGTTTTTGGAGTGGGTGTCCCGTGATAGCCAATCGGCTAGTTCATTAAATGCTCCAGGACGGTATACTAAATCAAAGTCGTATGCTGCTATAATGACCTTCCAGCCTTGAATTCGGTTTTCTTCTACTTTTGAGCTCACCCGAGCGCGTAAAAAAGTGTTTGGCAATGAATCTGTAAGGACTGTAAAATGTCGTCCATAGAGAAAACAATGAAATGCTTTTATAGAAGTCGCAACTGCCAGAAACTCAAGATGCACGGCTGGGAAGAATTTTTGTGTACCATGAAGAGATGTGGAATGATAGGCTACTGGTACCAAGGAATCCTCACTTGTTGTTTGTAAAAGTGCTGCTCCGATACCCATTAATGAAGCATCTGTTACTAAGAAGATAGGTCTACCTTCTACGAACCAATGTAAGACTGGCGGAGATGTTATAATTGTCTTGATCTGTTCGAATGCTTGTTGTTGCTCTTCGCCCCATATGAATGGTTCGTTTTTCCGTATTAACTTATTTAACGGGCTGGCTATAATTGACAGACGAGGAATACTTCTGCGGAACCACGATGTCATACCAAGGAATCTTTGTAAAGATTTGATATGATGGGGTGGCGGTGCATTTGTAACTGCGAGTGTCTTCGCTGGATTGGGACTAATTCCATCTTGATCGAGGATATGACCCAAAATTTCCAATTTTTGATAACTGAAATTGCACTTGGTTGGCTCCAATTTAACGTTGTATTCCCGCATACGTATGAATCCCCTTCGTAAATCGGCTATGTGGTCTTCGATGCTATTGTTGGCAAATATTAGATCATCTATATATAGTGTTAAGGATCTGAATGTGAGTCCTTGAAAAACCTTGCTGAGGACTTCTACGAAACCTCTGGCTGCATCTCTTGCGCCAAAAAACAGACGAGTTGGTCTATATTGTCCTTCGAAAGACACGAAGGATAATAAATCTCGTGACTTTTCATCAAGAACCACCTGATGATATCCATCTGTGATATGTATTTATGGCGATTCCTCATCCAATGGAAAATGTGATCCAATGTCGGGATTGGAAATACGCTATCTTGAATTAATTTGTTGGCCTGCCTCATGTCCAGACAGAATCTGAACTTCTTCGGTCCTTTCTTGGGAACTATTAAGACGGGGGCCGCAAAAGGACTAGCGCTTGGTTCTATTTGACCATCACGTAGTAATTGATATATAGTGTCCTGCTCGAATTTCATTTTTTCAGCTGGTTTTGGAATTGGATTCCGTGATTTCGGGTTTACACCCTCTTTTCTCATGATTGTGTGGCTGAATCCTTTTATCACCGACGGAGGCTGATCCGGTCGGGCAAACACATCATGAAATTCGATCAATATATCTTCGATCATTTGACGCTCGGCTGTGGTAGCGTTTGGATTAATTCTTGACAATATAAGAAGTATGTGCGTACGTGTGGGTTGGTCGAACTGATCAAGGTTTCTTGATGTCATGTTCGTTGCCCCTGGCAATTGATTGTTTTTCTCACCAATACGTATAACATCATTAGCTTGGTGTTGGTGTGTTTCTGTAACTCCTATAGGGGTTCCTTTTGAAAGTTCAATTATTTGTGAGTTTATCTTCGGAGTAGAGTCAACTTCAATTATATTGTCTTGAATTATCAGATATATTTCTTCGATTCGATCAGCCGTAGCAATCGTTCTCAAATTAGTGAGTTGAGGCTGCCTGAAATTGTTGATCGTATCGCTAGTTGTATGTGATGAACCAGTCGGAGATAACTCGGACGTGATGCTTGGTGCTATCCCTTCCGATTGCTCGAATTTTCGATTGAACCTATTATCTACTTGCAGCTGGCTTGGAAGTTGAGGGAAATAGTGTACACTTTCTGTGACCTGCGATGTTGGTGGAAGTACATTTCCGGCCGAGAAATAATCTTCCAGGTCTTCTGGGGTAATGTGAGTAGAAACGTTGGCAGGAACGTCCCTCGTATTCTTGCGAGTGGGTCTCAAGTTGGGGGTGGAGGAGGAGGCAGATGTGGATGAAGATATAGTTTTAATTGGTGGTTGAGGAAAATCTTGTCTTAGTCTACGGTGTGGACATACGTACAATGTTTCTCTAGGCGCGTCCGCTTCGACACACGTATGAGTGTCCAACCTGTCTGGTCCTTTTCTTCGTTTTTGAATAATTGGATATCTATTTTCGTTCGTTAGCTGGTAATTAGCTTGATTTGACTGACGATAGTAAGTGTGCAGGCTTGGTTTCATTGAATGGCTAGCAAATTTCCCTGGGGTAATTAGAAATGATGTGTGTGATGTCAGCTTGTTCAACGTCAAAGGTTGCATTGACATTCGGAAATTTTCCCATTCGACCGTCTTTTGCTTGTAATCTATTCGGATGGAGTTGGCCACTAAAAAATCGTTCCCACATATAATATGGTAAGGGAAATCATCCACACACACACATGTGTGATAAATTACTCGTTTGTAGAACTGCAGTTGTACTTCTGTAATTCCGCATGCTTGTATATTGGTGCTTCCTATCCCGGCCAAGTAAATTGGTCTAGTCAGTGGAATAATGTCGTCTGGATGCACCAATTTTGTAGAGATTAACGATACACTACTTCCAGTGTCAAATATTACTTCAATTGGAATTGAATTGACATTCGCTTTTACTCGAAGCACTCCTTGTGGTGGTCCAACTTTGAATATGACGTAAGGTGTAATCTGTTGATCCTTAAGAAATGACTGAATTTGTTGAAGAAATTCATCTTGATTTTTTATTAACTGTTCAATGTAATGTAATACTAAATGTTGTACTTGAAAAGGTAACTCGTCGAATATATTTGATACGACGTTTAAGAAGTGTGGATTTCTTAATTGAAATTCCGAGACATGTTTCCTCGGGGAATAAATCCATTGTTGCGAGGTGGCATTCCTCGCCCAGCCGATCCGTTTCCCTGAGTATTTGCGTTATTTCGTTGCCATGCCATCCAGGCTCGACACTCATTTGTATTGTGTCTTCCAAATCCATGTATCTCGCAATAGTTTCGAGTTTGACCATTTGCTTGTTGTGGGTTTTCATAAATCTGCTGTGCTTGAGTTTGTTGTAGTGGTACTTGTTGCACCAATAACTGTGGTGCTGGTTGATTTTGATAGGGTGTCTGCGGTTGACCTATATTGCCCTGAAGTACAACACGATGACAATTCAGCGTTGAATGATTACCATTGCATAGTAAACATCTTGGTCCTTGATACGCCCTCCTGTTAAAGCCTCGGCGACGCCCTCTGGCTCGCTGGCTATAATCCATACCATTACTTATCGGTCCTTGCGCATGTGGTGGATATTGGGGATTAGGAGCTAGTGGTTGTTGAGGTTGTCTTTGTTGTTGTGGTAAGGGTTGGACTCCTTGAGGTATATTCTCAGGGTTGGCCACTCCTGCCGGTATTTGAGCGACTGGTGGCTGATCCAGCATTCGGTTGGTAAATAAAGTCGTCATTGTCTCCATCTTATTGGTGAGTTCTTTCACTGCTGCTGCTGCTGGATCTATTTCTGTCAAAAAGATAGGTTCTGGTCTAGAGTTGATGTCTCGATCAAGCTCAATTCTTCGCATGATATCCAAAACTTCATTGGTTGTTTTTGGACCAATTGCTACTATGTGATCCCTATATGGGTCTTCTAAATTGGCCATAATTTTTCGTACTTTCTTTTCTTCTGACATCGTCGGATCAGCTCGACGAAGTAGTGCCCGCATGGCTACGATAAACTGTTTCTACTGTTTCAGATGATCGTAATTTTCTTTTTTTGTAAGCTTGCTCCAAATTCTCTTCATTCTGTTTACTCTGAAAAGTTTTTATAAGGTGCTCATTGAATTCTGTAATTTGTGGTTGTGGAAATTCGCGCTCATCCGCCTCGGCCTCTTCTTTCTCTGCCTGTTTTGCCTCTATCCAGTCAAAATAACAGGCTGAAGCAGGTCCATCCAGATATAGTCCAAGGAAATTTAACCATTCCGATTTTTTCACCTTTAATGTATTCACTGCATGTTCGAACTTACGGAGGTAAGTTTTTGGATTGGTACTGCCGTCGTATCTCGGTATTTGTATTCCTGACGTGGTTGTTACTCCTAAATTTCCCGTCTCCATGGTGAAACTCTCGTTGTCTGTTGAAGTTTCAGCTTCGGAGTAAAACTCTGTATCTGTTGAGGTTGCTGAGCTTGATGTGGGCGCGGGACCTGTCTGTGTGTAAATAGTTTCCCTAGGAATTGGTTTAATTATAGGTTTATAATCACTTCGATTTTCTTGTTGATCGGAAGTGTTCACTGGTGGGGTTATTTGAGACTCTGGGCCATCATGATTTGTTTTCTTAATAATATTTTCCAAATTTTCTTTTGGCTTGAATTGTTTCTTTGATTTCTTTTCCAAGTGTGTCCGATAGAATTGAGCTAAATCTAAGAACTTAACACTTCTACTGTTCGGTGGCGATAAATCGACAATTGGTTTGTCTAAGCCTGAAGTTCGTGATGTACTTGGATTTAAACTATATGAACAAATAGGTGTTGTCGGACAACTAGTTGTTGCTATTGGTGGATTAGATTTGTGGGACAAAATTCGTCCTACTGGTTTGTTTTCGTCTTCTAGGTTTGAAATACTATCCACTTCCTTCGACCATGGTAGATTTGATTGACTCCTTTGGAAGGGCTGTGGCGAAAGTGGAAGAAATAATCTGCCACTCTCTGACTGAAAGGGTGCTGGGAAGTCTGGTTCAGTCAATCTTTCTCGGGTCGACTGTACTGGAATGAGTGTACCTCCAACTGTTGGACTTGACTCTGGTATTTGAGGAGAGATAAATGGTATTGTATTCTTCCTAGAGAATGAGAAATTAGGAATTAAATTCCTTAAGCCTGCAAATCTTGATGGTGATGGTGTTGGTTGTGATAGTTCTGGACTTAGACTATTGGGAGGCGGTGGGGGTGAATCTGTAGGTCTATTTCTTGTATGAGGTTGACTTGAAACTATGCTTGAATGGGTGTTAAATGAAACTTGAAACGGATTAGCCTTCGCTTCGTTGTATTGAACCTCTAAATAGTCTGAATCATATGAGTCTGGAGATCTTTTGTATAAGCTCTGTGATTTTCTTTTATCTTTCTTTCTCGGTTCCAATGAGTCTGATGGTACTTCCAATCCTAATCTTCTTCGGTTCAATCTTGTTAAAATACCTGGACCCGGAGTGTCCACTCTAGATGATTGATTTTGATTATCCAGTTTACTTCGTTCAATTCTTGTCAGTTATGGAGACTTGGTTCTATAATTAGCTGAATTGATTGGATAGAAGGTAAGAAAGGACAATAGGAGTTTTGGATTGGGTTTAAAAAGAATTTCTCATCTCGCCCCTTGGTTTCTAGAGACGACCGAAAGTAGTCTAAAAATGTTAATAATGGGTTTTTAAGTGTGTAGCTCTGGTTCTTCTTTTGGAAGAATTCTACCCTGCGGTTATTCCTGACTAGCTAATTTCTGTTGCATCTCATTCCATTTACTTTCCACATATTGGAGAAAAGTATCAGATGACTCTCTATTGATTGCTAAATTACGTTGTGAAAGGCAAACTCCGCAATGATATTCTATTGTATTTTGAGGAGCTATTAGCATGAATAACGATTTTAATTTATCTTTATACTGTGGGGGTTGTAATTTTACTCTGTCGCTCAAGGGTTTTGTTACATTGCATTCCCTACAATGGATAAATTTATCTGTAACCCAATCGGGTACAAAATTCATGTCTGGATTATCCATAAGGGCAATATTTAGGGTTAAATTTTTTTTTTCCCATTGAATTTTGCATGAAGAATTTACGAAAGTTTGGACTGGCTAATCGTCCCTTTATGTTTTTGATTATTAACTCTTGAATAATTGAATTTAGTATTATTCTGGTGATTTTTCTTCTAACAAAAAACAGAGTTCTATTGGACTTCTTTTCTCTCAAATTGAAGCTTGATACTTAATTGTTCTAATAACTCGTCCGATTGACGTTGGCATTGGACAATGCGCCAGCACTTTCTAAAAAATGATTCTATACTGTCAGATTCAACTGTTATTTCATATCTTATGCAGCATCTGTGACACCGAATTTTACATGTGTTGACTGGCGCAATCTCCTCAAAAATTAATTTTATGTCTTCAATATGTTGATTTGGAATAGATTTTAATTTATTAATCACCGTAATTGATTTCTCGCATAGAATGCAGGAAAATTTTTTATTTAGAGTCCACGCCAGGGCTTCAGGAATGAGTTTATCTTGTTCCATTCGGATGGCAAAGAAAAATCGGGCATGACCCGTATCCGAAATTTTACTCTTACTTTCTCTTAAGCTAAGGTAGTCTTTTTATGCTGGAAGAATGTTCAATAGAGGGGTAATTCATTAGTCTCGACTGTATCTGGGTATTGACTTTTAACCTGACTCGCGTAGATTATCATTCAGATTGAAAAGAGAAAGGAGCATAAAGAAAAACGAGATTCTACTCGATCATTATTTGGTCTGCATTGTTTCCTCTCTTTTCATGAAAATTAAAATCGGTACGTGCGTACTTGTGCACCCTGGACTAGTGTCTAAATCATGAGAATATGAAAAATGAATGCCTACCTTGGCTTAAGTTGTTAGCTACCAGAAAGAGTGGTTGAGCTTTCCCTTGAATGAATCTGCTTTGGGTCTTATTCCCTCTTGGATCGATTCTCCTTTTCCCCGATTCTGAGAGTGTGGGAAGATGAGACGCGGCGTCAACTCGAAGCGCAGTCAAATCCGGAGAAGAAGACAGGCTCGATTACCGTTGTTGATGGCTGGCTTTGCTTCTTCGGTGTTGATTTGAACGCGGGTGAGTTTTCTCTTCTCCAACTGTTCCACGGACTCCTCTATCTTCCTTATTGATTTCCTCGGTCTTCGGTGCTGGGATGTGGCTTAGAGAGACGCGGCGTTAACGATCGGCGCAATGGAAATCGGAGAAGAAGGCCCGATCAATACTGCTCACTGTTGACTGACTCCTTGTCTGAATTAATGTAATCTGTGTGTTTGTTCTGTCGTTTTTGTATAAGATGTTATGGTAAAATGTTATGTTTGAACTGTCACTATTTAAAATCTGGTAATTTAATTCGCAAGGTCGATTAGATCGCACTGAAACTTAAATTATAAAATAATCCACAGGTTGACTTGGTAGTCGTACACCACTTGTCGGCGGGCCGGACAAAGCGTAGCGGGTCCGAGAACCCCACAAACGTATAATGAAGTGAATAAATGGAAC
>WJEZ01002416.1:0-13576 GCA_009869925.1 Thalassaphorura encarpata | reverse complement strand
TCATGTCATGTCATGCAAAAAACACTCGTTCATGTTACCCAATTCAATTGTAATCTTTTAATTCAATTCAAACTCACTTCACTACTGTGGCGAGTTTACTATATAAGCGGGTCAATTGAAGCCAAAAACTTTCGATTGATGACTTGTAACTTCCGGAAGTTGGATTTGGTTGTGGGTTACTCCTCCTTCCTGGAATCTTTAAAATTTCTCATTATAAAATTCCAATTCCAACGGGTCATTGGGAAGTTAGTCCGTTAAAGTCCGTTCGTTCGTCACCGGACCTTTACCGTGGCAGTGGCAGTTGCTTGGCGTAGCCATCGGCCATGGACATTTGTTACCTTGTAGTAAGAAAAAATGACCGTGAGAGTGAAACCCCGTTTCTAAGAATTTTGTGGAAAGAAAATGGTTCAAAATATGAATGGAAATGGAAATGGTTGCAAATGTGAATTACACGGGGATCAAAGCATTTAACTACAGCTACTGTTGTCTCCAACAATGAGTGAAATGAGAGACAAGGAGTGTGGAATAAAAGTCAAGTGCTCCTACTCGAATTTGTAATGATGGAACGGTTCAGAGGAACAGGATCAATGTCAAAAGAACAAGGGGACACCGTTAGCATTACATGAAATTACAGTATCCACTTGCTTTTCCTTTTATAACGACGACTCCTTTTTGCTAAGAATTCTTCTCTTGTTCGACATTTTCTCGTTTCCGGTTTTCACAATGATGCTTTATTTAGAGACAAACGCATGAAATTGGCACTAGGTAGGGATTGGGTTGTTGTAAGAAAACAATTCCAATTGTCCTGAGGTGGAACGTGGAACAATTCCTCGTAGCGTAGTCTAGTCTAGTCGTGCTGACTCCATGCGTTCTGCAATAAGGAAAAAATGACATAGGAAAAGTGGACATCTAGACATAGTGGTTTCTATGATTTTTTCTGAGTTTACAATGAATTCTAAATTTGGCACATCCGATTTTGGGTCAGTTTCAGTTTTTGTAATATGTATGAGTTAAGGAAACTTTCACATGCATGATTTGAATAAATTTTACTAATAACTTCTTTATAATATGTATGAGTTAAGGAAACTTTCACATGCATGATTCGAATAAATTTTACTAATATCTTCTTTATGTTTCTCTTTTTAGGAAAATTGGAGGTTTCAAACCCACGGGCATTGAATGGAGTGAGATCTGGAGGGAAATCATTCTTAGGTCAACCTAGACCATTTATTGGAACCTTGATTTGACCGATATCTTTTTCAAGGTGAAAATCAGACTTTATATTGTACTTATAGGATAGGTCAAAAAAAGTCCTCAAAAAACTGTTTTAGGAAAACGATATAAGAAAACCTACATTACTGTTATTATTATTTTACTGGGACTCAACATGTCATTTATAAATAAATTTGGACATGGGAGTCCGTCCGTCCTAATCACTCAATCTAAAATTTAGTTGTCTCAAATCTGCACAGTAGAAGGAACAAGCTGTGAACTAAAGTAGGCGTGGAGTGATAATAATAACATGAATTCGGCCCTGTTTTGTTTTCAGCCTTGTTTGTTTGACAACATTACACATGTGTGTGTGTCGTAATTGCGTTCATTGTTTACTATTCATTCAAGCTCAAGACACCCTTTATTGGTTATTATTTATTTCTGCATTGTGCATCCTAATTGCACTAGACAAAAGCTCGCCTAATGGAGAACTAAAGAGTGAAAGAGAGAGTGAGGATATTTTTCATGTGCATTGTATTGCACTTGCACAGGTGTAATCAAATCAATGAGACGTAAAGTTGTCTTTAATTGACAACCACTACTACTGCTCCCACCGCACTCCCAATGTGCAATACAGGAACGTGAGCTGTTGATTTGCATTCCTTGGCCTGTCTGAGCATGCCTGGTTTGACATAAGCATAAGAAAAAATGCAAATGCATTTGTCACTCATATAATAAGCTTCATATTTACTTGCTCAGCTACAAAAACAATGGAATTAATGAGGTGGTGCGTCTATCTAATTAAACTTTCCAATCAAACAGTGAATTTCAGGCCTCTGTTGGTAAAATTTTACACAAATGGACATGTTTTCTTTGCTGTTTTTGGCATTTTCAACTTCATTATTACCCCATTAAGGGTTAAAACTGGGCTCATGTATTTTTAACCCCTGTGTCGTTCACTCAACACATGACAGCATCTTGTGTTGTTGACGTTGATACTAATGATGCGGATCGTAATCGTTTTTCCATTGCCAACCCAGCCAGCCAGGTGGATCTGAAATGAAATTGCAATTGTGAGTAAGGCAAAAGCAAAAGTAATCATCGCCGTGACCGTGGACGACATGCATTGGTTGCCTGCTGAGTTTAATCACTTGCATCATGGAGCGCAGCGGAGGGCTAGAAAATAAAAACACGACGACGACTACGAAAGATCCTTGATCCTTTGACGGCTGAATTAGTCCTATTTTTATTTTATGGTGGTCCTCTTTCTATATTTAGTAGGACATCACATATCCACGTCCACGTAGAAAAATGAAAGTTGCTGCTTTTTGGTTTGATTTGACCTCAGAATGTCAATCCGTTGAATGCTTCATAATTTGACTCATCTTGAAGTCTAAGCACAGACACAAAGTCTACCAAATGCTTGAGGTGTTGTGTTTTGAATTCAACATCCTGTGAAACCAGTCTTAAGGTCTACGTACATCTTCCCTGCATGCTTGAAGGGTTTCCGTTTTCGCAAGTTCGGACTCCAGATAGAATCAATGGTTGCTAGTGCTACTTCCTTCCTAGTGCAGTGCAACTAAAGTCAAAGGAAACCCCAGGACCAGGAGGTAAAATGTGAGAAGTGAGGTAATTCACCCAGGAGCCGGCGATACGGTTCTTGGTGCCAAGGAGTCAAGAAAATATTAGTGAGTGTAATTAATTTGAAAAGATTTTCTCATTCAGATTATTTTTATGAGGTTAAGTTCGGCAAGCCCCAGGGAATCTTGTCGTTGAGTTGAATTTCCTGGAGTTGGATTAAAAAACCATTCATCAGGTTTTCGCACCATAAATCCAAATAAACTGGAAGTTTTATATAAATTTTGGAGAAAATCGGAGCAAAATAGAAACAGCAAATTGGCTCGCCAGTCCAGAAAAATAAATTATGGGCAATTTTATTTATATAACTTGTTAGGTGAATTTAGGGAATTCTTCTAAAGCTAAATCAGAATCAGAATCAAATCAAAACCTAATGTCAAATCCCAGTCTTTGTCGTCGAAATGATTCGCGTGCATGTGGCAACTTCGTCATCCAGACAGGAGCAGACATTTGTTAATTGCATGGCCAAAGTTGACAAGACAATGCAATGGGTTGGAATAATTCCAAATGGCACGATTAGGCCAATTGCATAATCACTCACACTCAGCTCAAGCTCAAATTGATCATAATACGATAAATCCTTAATTTAGCGGAAAGTTCATTACTACTCAGTCACTCACTCACTTTTTATGTACTAGCTATGGCGGTGGCTATGCGGTTCGCACGCCAATTTATCTGCACACAAGATTGTTTCTATCCCAGGCACTTTACATTGGAGTCCTTCCTTTTCTTTACCATTCTACGTGCATCTCGAACATCTTAAATCCAAATCTTATTTTGGCATCCACTACCGCAGCACGCGCACTGCATTTACACTGCACGTGCAAGGCACGTATGCTAAAGTTGTCACTTAATTGCCATGGTCTGTTAGTTCCTCATTTTATTCTCAAGGTTCGATTTGTTCAACCGTTTATTCAAACTAAGTGCATGTATGGACCCATTCAACCAACACAACAATGTTTTGTGCAAAAAATACTCATAAGAAAAAAATAAACGTTTATTTTGAGTCATAGGTTAAAAAAAACTTGGCAAAAAAAGCTGTAGAGTTGTCGTTGTCAGTCTAGCAGCAAAATACAATCAACTGGGTACTGGGTGGAGCTATGCACAATGCACTATGCACTTGGGTAGGGCTGGGCTGGGCTGAGCGCTAAAATTTCCTTAATTGATTATATTATCTGAATGCAGTTAGCCATACACGGGACTTGCGAGTAGAGTTCAATCAAAAATTATTCTTCAAGGCAGAAAATAAAATTTTAGTCAAGTCAATTGTTTTCCGATAACATTTTCTCAAAATTGAGCAATTTTTGTATACATTTCAAAAGGTCTTTTCAAATTTTCATTTCGCTAAGAAATGATCATAAAATACAAAAAATCAATTTTAATTAGCGTGCCTACAGACTTCATTTTAATCATACATTCAATTTATGTTTCCTTCCAAATAGAACTGGATTAATTTTTAATTACTGTTAGTATCCAATTACGCTGTGCTACAGCAGAGTTAACAATTATGCGGGTGGGAAATGCTGCTGCTGCTGTTAGTCTGTTCCGTTCCGTGCCTAAAGCCAATGTGTCATTCCTCATAGTACGTACGGCAGAGAACAAAAAATAGGAAGAAAGGAATTTTATGCCATGTACGAGCTTAGCTATGCTAAATTATTTCAATTTGATCCAGATAATACTTACTGAAGTTGAAATTACTGCACTTTGGAATAATTTTACATTCACTGGCACTTCACACTCAGTTTTAACCGTTGTAAAATGCAAAACTGCATTTTTCCTGCATTTGCATTGACTATCACTGCAGCGTAAGGGAAGCTCCTAACTGTGATAAAAATTCTCTATGAGCTTAGCTATGCTAAATTATTTCAATTTGATCCAGATAACACTTACTGAAGTTGAAATTACTGCACTTTGGAATAATTTTGCATTCACTGGCACTTCACACTCAGTTTTAACCGTTGTGAAATGCAAAACTGCATTTTTCCTGCATTTGCATTGACTATCACTGCAGCGTAAGGCAAGCTCCTAACTGTGATAAAAATTCTCTATTTTAGATTAGGATGGCATGGGTAGCAAACTTGTCTTTCTATTCTTCCTGTTTAACCAATAAAGGCAGAATTCCTCCTCAGTCATCAGTAATCTGAGCATGGATGCGGACGTGAAGATAGAGTGTGAGAAAATAGAAGTGCATTGCATAAGGAGGCAAAGGCTGGCTGTGTCGGGCGGGCCAACCCTTTGATAGATGATATGAAAGATGGGATTTCATTTTCATCGGAATGAAAGAAGAGAAATGAATTTAAATACCTTCCTTTCCTTCCACTCCAATTCCTTATGGCTCACACGTTCCACAGCCACAGCACGGCCGACCACTATTTCCAAATGAAACCAACGGGAATTTAATTTTCTGGAAGGAATTGCTGAGGAAATCCATTATCCGTAAAATCATTAGGGATTTAGTGCTTGAGAAATTTTATTTTTGGCCACGATTTGATTTAGAATCTATGAGAATAATTTATTACACTTTTTCGAAAAAACTTTGTAAAATTCGAATATACTTGAAGTCAAGATTTTTTTGAGGTAAAATTATCCTCAAATTAATGTACACGACCCCATTTTGGGGTCAGGATCGAATTTAAAGCCAACCTACTAAAATTCCCATATAAAAAGTCAGGTGTCTCGTTTCATATGAATTTGAATCCCCAATAAATGCATCTGCTCTTGAGTCTTAACTGGGAATATCAGCTTAACCATGAGAAATTACTGTTGACAGGATTTTGTCTCGCTCTTCTTCATTTTCTTAGTTAGCCCTCTTTGCCTTTGACATGTGGATTTATTTTCTTCTTCTTCGTAAAGACCCATGTGTCACTCATTGTTAGAGATGAACTAACATTCTGCATTCTTGTCTCATGAATAGTTCCCGTGGCTAACAATGGATCCAACACCCTCGTTCGTACTTGACTTGGACATATTCAATTCAGACAGAATCTCGATTACATCAGAGTTCTCATGTATGGATCCATCCATCCTTCCTGAGTCCTTAACTTTCCCAACAAGACTCACAATGCACACTTTCCACCCACACCAGCATGGCTTGGCTTGACTTGGCTCACCCTGTGTTCAAGTTCATTGCACTTTTTTCCGGTTTTCTTAAAAACAAAGTTAGTTTAGAAACCGTTTAAGGAAACCGGTACTTTGGTTGTAATTTTAAAGACCGTTTTGTCAGATTGTACCTATTAGGGCTGCAATTTGCTGAATTGGACATTTTAGACAAAAGATGCTCAAATATTTGACCATATGAAGCATGAGCAATTTTGATTTGTGACTAATCGCTTCGGCTCAGCATATTTATATTGTGCATTATTGCAAAAGCTTGAGTCACTTTATGCTAATGACTTATGAAGTCCTGTTTGTATTGTCTCAAGCCGATGCGATGGATCTGGCAATGGATTGTTTAATATTCACCTTTCAGAGGGATGAGCGAATGACCTGTCTGTCTGTTATTTTCCCGAAATGATGAGTCATCTTTGCAAGAGATACTCTATTTGCTAAACGATACTTCTATTGGAATATTTGTATCATTTCCATCGCATCTGTAACTTGATATACAAAAAATTTCCATATTTACGTAGCTTTCGCTGAACCAGTCAATTCGACCTATATAGAAATGCACTATTTATCATAACATGGCCATCATTACCTGATATTTCAAAAATAAATAAAACTACAATGATAATTTTTAATTTTTTCAGATGAGTGTTTCTAGTGGAAGTGACGTGACAATCCCAATTCAAGATTCTCCACCCCCACCACCTTCACCTTATGGAAATCGAAATCCAGTACCCAGTGCCCCAAGACAGAGCAGCGAAACTCCTGAACCCAGAGGTGACATGGGTGCTTCATCTAGTTCTGGAGTTGTCAATAATGCTTACCAATCGACTGAAAATCAGACCAATGGTAATGGTCCCAAATCTCTCAATAAATGTAGCAGCGGCAGCCGCAGTCCAGGGAAGAAAAATCATACTGAAATCACAATGAATGGGCATTCTGAAAAAACTTCCGGACCCAATGAAGCCGTCAACCCTGAACTGATCAATATGAATGTGCTGGATACAATTCCACAAAAACCACAACCAGAGTTTGGACCTTTTGAAAATTTTGATGAATATTTTATTTCAGTCAATCAACACAAAAAGTTCCTCAGGTACGGTTTGGAATTGTCTGACGATTTTGAGCTACTTTGGACTACTAGTTCTAAATTTTGTATTTTATTATGGTTTAATAGAAGAGGAGAGAAATTGTACGTGACGAAAGACAAGAGAAAAACCACAAATTGGAAAAAATACATTTGCTGGCTGATTGGTGCCTTTGTTCTTGCTTCAATTGTTACAGTAGCTATTTTGGCTGCAGGTTTGTATAGAAATGCGAAATTTCCCAAAGGGACTGAGAATCTTAAGTACATTCTTTTAACAATTCCAGTCGGGCTCATCCCAGCCACGTCTAGCCCAACTCAAGTTACTAGTGTAGAATTGGTGGGAATGACAAGTACAGATTCTCCAGATATGACAATCAGTTCTTCAAGTGATTTTTCAACCTCTGAACGCCAACAATCAACATCTCCAACTCCAACCGATGGATTCTTCTCTTCCTCTTTTCAAGTTACTAGTGTAGAATTGGTGGGAATGACAAGTACAGAATCTCCAGATATGACAATCAGTTCTTCAAGTGATTTTTCAACCTCTGAACGCCAACAATCAACATCTCCAACTCCTACCGATGGATTCATCTCTTCCTCTTCGACACAATCTCCTGTTTTTGATAATCATGGTATTTTTTTAAAAAAAGTTCAACGTGTTTATACAATAATGCGTCTTATTTTTTAACTTAATTTTTCCTTCCCTCCAGTCCCTTCGGCAGCCGAACTTCAGCTTACATTGGTAAATGCGGAATTCGAAGAAGATCTGTCCAACATGACCTCTGAGAAATTTGTCCGGTTGTCCGTTGAAGTTGAACAGAATGTAAATTTAATTTATTCAGAATAAAAATAAGTATTAGTTTGGTACATGAAATGTTCTCTATTTAAATTCTAGATGAAACAAACGCTGGAAGATGATTTGAAATTGGAGACTGCATATGTACGAGTGACTGGATTCTCGTAAGTTATTGGCAGAGGAGTTGTAGCTGACATTATGCTAAACCTTAATTCCCGGAAATTGTATTTTTCTATAGACCTGGAAGTGTTGTTGCAAAAATGAGAATTGGATGGATTGATAGCACTAAAAAATTTCAAGATGTTCAAAGATTTGTCCCAACAATCAAGAAAATTGGGGAATACGACATCCGTCCAGGAACTACGTCTTACCGTAAGAAAATTTTGAATTCGCTTCACTTTTACCACCCAGACCTAATTAGAGTTATTTTAATCGAACAGTTCAATCACGGTTGTTGAAATGTGTCATGCAGCAGTATGACACTTTTTTTTATTGAGTATTCTGTATTCATGATTAAACAATCAAGTAGCAATTTGTCAATGAGCATTCAGATTTTGGTTCTCTCAGTCAGTGTCAGATAGATCACATTGAAAGTGCAATGACGGAACCACACCTCATTTAATTGTTTTCTTGACTTTCCCAACGTGCTTGCCGTGTCACTCAACGTTATTCCTGTTACAGTAATTGTGGCTCAACCACTTATTGTTGTCGAACGCGTTCAGTTGAGCAATGAGTAATGCTTGCACCATGAGTCAATAAATCGGTTAGCTTTGCTACTGCCACTGCTAAAAATGTCATAAATATGGGTCAAGACACGATGCATGCTGCTATCAGTCAAAAAGTTAGGAAATAAAATGATTCCAATTAAAATTCCTAAATTATGAACTGCTGCAAACAATGTACTGTATAATTTATGAGATAGTTTAACCTTTAATTAAAAATTCACACATGTTAGCCATTCTTTCACCTTGAAATTGGAATTTATTATTTACTGCCAATATAATATATTTTCAGAACTGTACAACTTTTGCAAGGCTAACAACAATGGATGCTCCAATTACTGCACGTTTGACTATGAATCATTGGACTTCCTTTGCACTTGCCCGGAATATTTGCTCCTAGCCGAGGATAAGAAAACTTGTCAAGAAATTTCTTCACCTCCTCCATCACCGACTCCTTCGGCTGCTGCTCCTGACAATACATCTGCGTCAGAGACAATTCCAGAGGAAGTCCCAACAAATAAACCAGAAGAAATTCCTGAAGAAACTACTGAACCACAAGTTATCCCACAAGATTCTAGCCCAAGCCCAGTACCATCTGAGACTCCACAACTCACGCCCGAACCAGAACCAACAAACTCCTCGCAAACTTCAGAAGAAACTCCAATAACACCAGTTCAGATTTTACCAAATGCAACGTCTGAAGCCGAACCTGAGGAAGATCCAATTGTTGCAACCACAAATATCAAACTCCTCACAAACTTCAGAAGAAACTCCAATAACACCAGTTCAGATTTTACCAAATGCAACGTCTGAAGCCGAACCTGAGGAAGATCCAATTGTTGCAACCACAAATATGCCAGATGTAGACTACAATGTTGAAGTCGGTCCAGAACTTACGGCTGGACAAGGAAATCATAGCTTAAGCACGGAGAAGTTCGCACAAATCCTTGCATCGGAGCCTAGCATTATTCCGATTGAACCTGCTGCTGGAAATACATCGGAGCCAGGAATGACGATTGAAGAAATCATAAGTCATCCAGCTGTGATAACATTCGATGAGGATTCAATATCCACTACTACAACTACCACGACCACTACGGCTGTACCAATTGCAATCGAATCAATTGAAGAAACTACAATGGCCACTTCTGTGGAGCATGTTGATGATCAAGCCCAATTTGATTCTGTGATTCATCCCAGCAGCGACTTGGCATCGACTCCAGCAACCACGACGACAACGACTACTACTGAAATTCCACCACCAATCGTCGACGTTGTCGAAACCAGTGCAAACTCAACGACTTCCGAGGAACGTGAATATGATGGCCAACCCAGTGTGGAAAATTCAGAAAGTGAAATAATTCTACAAAATGGAAGTAATACAGATATGAATCGAACTTCCAGGCTAATTGTGGAATCTTCAGTCTCTCAATCTCAAAGCGAAGGAGACGAATCTCAAGAATCACCCGTGACTTCTTCTTCATCCTCTGAGGAATTCTCTGAAAATCAGCAATCCGAAACTGGTATTGTTCAACAACCTGATAATAAAGAAAAAGATCTTGAAATTATTACTACAACCACCCCTGCGCCGGAAGTGGTCGTGAGTGAAAATCAGGGTGGAAATGGACAACAATCTAGAATGGTCATTGTAACCCCCGAGGATAGGGAACGGGAAGCTTTGGCCGGCGAAGTCATTGCCCCAGAAAATAATAGCCAACAAGAAGTTGTCGAAGTAGTGCCACAGATCAGTACATTATTTACAAACGCATCCGAGCCCATTGGACATCTGAATCTAACGGCTTTCTCAACGTCCGATGAAGTAGAAAGTATTCTTCCTGCCTCTGGGGAAGTTGACGTTTCTCCAACCAATGTTCCAGCTCAAAAGCCAAGACCACGTCCACATCCAGGCTCAGATGAATTTATGGCTTTTAGCGATGCAAACATGAGCATAATCAATGCTTTGAATAATAAAAAACCAAACACTACTGCTACTTCAACTGCGACTCCAATCGCTGAACAACCATCTTCAGCCTCTGTAGAGGCTGCCAGCTACGAAGTCGTGAGTGGAGATGAATCAGAAATCTCATCAGCATCAGGCTCTCATTCCTTGGAAGAAATGCCCATGCATCGAGAGATTGAAGAAGTCACTACTATTATCCCAATCAGTCTCTATCAACGATACAGCTGTGAACAATTTGACTGAACATGTGACAGAGGATCTCGTCAACACTGAAATTATTTTCCCACCTGCTTCTGCATCTGAAGAAACGATTTTGGCTCCAGTCACAGAAAATACTGGGAGTCGGGAAACGGAACATGGGGAAACATCTGATGGGACCATAGTCCCAGCGGTTAATGCTACGATTGATTTTCGACAACAAAATCCAATTGAACAATCAAAACTGGAAGTGATCACCCCTGCCCCGACACCACAAGAATTTTTGACCACAACCCCATTTCCACCCACTTCTGCCGAACATGTATTTTCAACGACTATTCCAATCTTACCGAATTTGAATGACAATAATAATTCTGAACTCTTTTCTACTTCTACGGCTACCTCCACAACGACAACGACTAATCCTGCCGACCCCGTTTCATCGCCTATCATTAACGCCACCACGACCACGACATCACCTCCACAATTTTCAGTTGACAATGAGAATGAGCTGCAATAAATTGTTTAAGAAATAATAAATTGCTTATCGAATAATAATCTCCTGTGGTATACATGAAATCCTTCCTTCAGAGATCGAGTCATGAGTGGATCTGATTGATACATACATTTATTTGTGTAGTTGAGGTGTACTTGTATTATTTTTAATTTCACCCTTGTTGTACATGCGTTGTGTGAATTTTTAGAAAATGTAATACGTAGGACTAATCGTTTTTTTGAAAATAAAATATTTAAGAAAGTTGGAATGGTTACCTGTCCACTTTTTACGCAATGATAAATCTACCGAGGTAACTTTAGTATCTATGGATTTTTTTGCCTCATTTCTGAAATAACCGAATGACACTTACCCCAAGGACTGAACATTTGTGGTAAATAAATTTGTACAACCCGTTTTTGTAAAATGGCAATCACTTTTATTATTAGCAAGGCGCTAACCACTAGGACAGCCATTTAAATTCTACATCATCTAATCTTAATGAACCACATTCAGAGTGAACAACATTTATCCAACCATCAACGACTGAAAAACAAAAACATACGAACTGCACTGATACATCACCGGAATGGAATGTTTCCATTTGAAAGTCAATCGCCCATGCCCATTGCCCATGGACGAAGCAAAAGTTGGATTTGCTTTATATTGACCATTGCATATTTTGACAAACTCAATCCAAATCATATTTTGAAGGATTTTTTTGTACTTTTTTCTATACAAAATTGCACCATAAGTACGAGCTCTTTGAATTAGTTTAATTTTAATTCTACTGAGATCATTTAAACGTGATCAGTTTCACTTTACCACCAAAAACTCACACCAGCCAGCCGCAAGCATGCAATCCTTACGATAACAATCAATTCAATAATATAATGACGAATTGTTACGCATCTTTTATGTTTTGACAATACTTTTTTTTTAAATTGTGCTAGTGAGAATGAAAATTCATCCAGGATAAATTCTCACTCTCCTAATTTCCTACAGTGCTGTTGAGTATATTATTAGTATTAGGAGTTTGTTTTTGTCTTGAGCCAATTTAACATTAACGATTGCAAATGCAATTCCAGGGACAGGATAAACTTTTTTTAAATGTAAAAGTTAAACTTGAAGGATCTTGTTTTGTTTAATCCTGCTACCAATTCGGTGGGATTCCACTGCATACGGCACGGCACCATACTTATTTCCTTACAACAAATTAACACATTCTTTTTCCACATTGACCTGACATGACCTCACTCATTTGACCTTCCACCGCTGAGTTAAAGCTAAATAGTAATTAATTGGAATGGAATGTTTGGGTCACGTCTCCTCATTTGACAAAGGATTTGTAATAGTACGTATCGTTATCGTAAAAGGGGCGGATCTCACTTTCTAAGTTAATTAATTAATGCAATCAAAGCTTTTAGGTTTACGTTTTCTCCAGTCGAATCTTCCACATTCCAATCGAATCGAGTTGGAAAATATGGAAAGAAAGGCAGGAACACTTACATTGGGGCTGTGGCTCTGGGAATGAGTTAAATTAGTTTGGGAAAATCGTTGGATTGGAAGTTATTTTGTCTTGTCTTTCATTTTATGGATTTATTCCTCTTTTGCTTAATACTTCAATCCGATGTTCTTTAGTTCCGAAAATATCTCTGTAAAAAAGGTTGGTTCTGCGTTGATGCGGAGCATATCCTTGGACATGTAGTTTATTATGTTCAAACATCTAGAAGACAAAAGAGTTTGAATGATTAGCTAGATGAACTTGAAAAAATTATACTTGTTACTAAAATAACTTTTGAGTTATCTCGTATTGGATCTGGTAACGGGTTAGATGGAATAGCATTGGGAAAATTCCAGCAAGGCCAAGAGGAAATGAATACTTCTAACAATTTATCAACCCCCGTGAATCATGATCTTTTTTGGCTCTAATTTGGCCTATTTGGCTAGGAACTACACGTGGAATCAGATTTCAATCTCATTAAGAAGGAAATGTCAGTTTCATTCATATCAAAGCATGCGTAACACAAGAGCCTTTGCTAGATTCAACCTTGTGGGTGGTTAATTGGAGAAATAATGTAATAATTGCTCAAGAAATTCAATACGAGTAGAAATCCTATGACATACGGCATAGGGGCAAAATCGAAATGCCACATGATGTCATTTCTTATTCATGTGAATCAATGAGGGAATCGATAAGATTGTGCAATTCTTTATCCCTGAACAAAAACCAAAAGGTCAAGAGGACTATGACTCAGCTGATATATTTCTTACCTGTCCCAGAACACATCTCTTGACTGATTATCAACTAAGAATGGTTTAATTGGGTAAGAGATTTCATTGCCCATGTAGCTGTAGGATAGGT
>WJEZ01002415.1:0-13576 GCA_009869925.1 Thalassaphorura encarpata | reverse complement strand
ATTAATAAAGTGATTCTTAAATTGGATTAAATAGAGAACATGATTTGCTAACGTATAAAGTTAATTTACTCATTTATGAAATATAATGGATTAGTTTATTAATTTCAAATTACATTTTGTACTTTACTTCACTATTTTGTACTTTCTATAAAGGATTTTACATTCAAACCCCAATAATTGCAGCGCGGTTAATATTATGTTAAATTGGCTTGTCAGAACATTACGATATTTCCACTAGGGTTCATATTTAATTTATTTCTAGCAACGGATCTAATGGTGGAAATTGAAAATCAAAATTACAATTTGCTTACTATAATTAGATTGAGAAGTGTTCAAAAGCTATCATGATGCATGGTTTAATCCAAAATAGTAAAAATTCATTGAATATTTGTAAATGTGTTGACCTTAAGCGTTCATATCTTAGCACTTGATAGCCAGCACATGCATGCAGTTCAATTGAAAGCATTTAAGACAGCACATGCATCCCAGCCAAAGAAAACCTGAGGTAACTTGTCCGCTTTCATGGAACTTTGTTCGTCGTTATCTTTAACCTGACTGAGACTAACCAGATCAATCCGCATGAATTTCGGTAGAAGCACCTGAATCGTATACATATGCTTGGATTGTGTTGTTTGTTCAGTGAGATTTGGTTTTTCCTACTAATGTCACATTTCATCATTTGTTTCTAAATGTTGTACTAATTGAAGCTACACCACTTGAAAGTGTGAGACAAATACAAAAAATACACATTTTGTGGGAAGATTTCTTAATGCGCTGGAATTTTGACAATAATATCATGGATTCGTACATTCAGAGAAGACTGGTTCTAACTTGTCTGATAAGAACCTCATTACAAGATATCTTATCCATAATGACATAAGCTATTACTTTGTATTGTATGACATTAGCGTGACCACAACCCTTTCGGAATTGGAAGATTGACTTGTCTAGTCCGCATCGTGCGCATTAGTTTCTCCAAATATTATCGCTTCACTCTAAGAAGCTTTGAAGCGTTCGTCATTCGGTCGGACCAACAAAACATTTATTCTATTCAGAAACTAAGACACAGTCATAGCGCCATTAACTTGACTACATTTCCCCAAAACCGTAATTCTACAAAAATAAACCTAACTGGTTTCATTTCAATGGAACTGGGTCTGGGCTTTTGAGTCCGTCAATCTCTCATTTTGTTCGTCTTTCTACGATCGTATCCTGTGTTGTGCCGTTATGGTGCACAGGAACAAGTAGACGGGAACAGTAGTTGAGTTATGTGAATTACTTGTAAAACAAAACCCAAATACTAAATACTAATTGGTGACTAATTTGCGAAAATAAATTACTGCACTGAATAATGGGGTCTTTTGGAGTAATTTGTGCTGTTCTAACTATAGGAATTTTCCAGACAACATTAGGTAAGCAAAAGTAAATCTGAATGACTAGCAGTGATGAGCTAAATAAATAGTTTGAGTATATCTACTAAAATTTAGGACCTGTTGTGTGTAATTGTTGAACTTTAGCTTTAATTTTTGTTCATATAATTTGGCATTGTTGCTTAAAACACACTTACTGGAACAATGGATTCATAAGAAACTATCTGAATTAGTTCGTTTCATGTAATGTTGAACTAAAAATCTCACATGTGGTAGTAAGGTCCGTAAATTCTGTCCCAAAATTCATTTGACTTTTTTAATACAGTTTCTCCAAATAGTATTATATGCGTACACTTCACAAACCAGTACGAAATGCGTCAAATGATCAACTCAATCTTTCCTAGGTCATTTGACTCACTTGTTGTTTCAAAATTGTGAATTGAATGTATTTCCCTTGCTTAAGCTACATAGGCTTCCTTCCTTGATTCCAGGTCTGCAGTGCATTGTATGCAACTCAAGATTCAACGACGAATGTGGCCCGACGCATCCTTCAAATCGTTATCTTATGGAATGCTCCCACAACACTGCCCAACCAGTTGAGCGAAATAGAAAAATCAATCCTTTGAAAACTGCTGAATTAGAAAGTATCAAAGCAAAGCAATTTGATGTGAATACAACTATTGCCACTAATTATACATTTTGTCGGAAGACCATCACACACATCCCAAGACAGCAGAACAAAGGTGAGCCTGCCCACCAAATCAATAGAACTAAGCTGGAAGGTCAAAAATTTTCATTTAATCTAATTCCGATTTGTCGAATGTACGTTAGGTTCAATTCGAGAGGCTGAGAGTGTGACTGTCCGTTCCTGCGGTTGGATTGGAGAACCTGAGGAGTTATGCAAATGGAGTGCAGTCGACGGAACTCAGACTTTGATGTGCACTTGTCTTGAAGACACTTGCAATTCGGCGCCTTCAAAATTTGGATTTGGACATATAATAGGCACAATTATAGTAACCTTCCTACTCGTATTAGTCTAATTTGCCTAACATCTACAAAACTCTAGAGTAAAGATAGTAGGCTCCATGTAAGACCCAAGTTAACCCAGTTCATACCTCTTGTTTCTCAGTTTGCCTCATCATTATGGGTTTTCCACATCCTATATTTATTTTATAATTAGTGATAGTATTAAATATTTTAAGTTAGGTCTGTGGGAGGTGTTAGTGTAAACCCGAGTACGTGTGCGTACATTGTTGCTTTTCTTTGTTAATCATACTAAATATTAAGCTAACAATGATATACCGTATATTTATTCTAATAATTGCACCTTACACCACATCTGTAATGCACAACGAGACAATTTGATTCCACAACCAACACACTGTCTTTAGTATCTATTAGTTAGATATTGCTTAGAATGTCTATTAGATATAGTTTTGTTATGACTGAAAGAGACAATGTTAATTTATTAAAGCATTCAAAAGATTTCATATCAATCCTTTACTTTATGTTGCAACATACGCGACAAGGGATTTTCTCCCGACTTTCACTTTCAAGTAGAATGCCTGTTGAGGCTTAACTCTTAACTATTTCCTAATGAAATTGTAGTTCAGTCCACCTATAAATTAGTAATTCTTTAATTTGGTTTCATCTGGACCAGTATTCTTCAAACCCCTGTTTCGGAATTTAATAAAACCCAGCTCTCGGTTCAGGATCACGTAGAGCAAGAGCAGAAAGAAGGGAGCAGGAACCAAGTGGCATGTGAGTACATTGGACTAAGGAGCTCCCACGGGCGGTTCTTCTTCCATTCACTGAACCAATTGACTCATTCCCAGCATTGCATTGTGGTTGATGGAGAGAAAGATCCCAACCAACCCAGCTCAACCACCACCAGCATCCGTTACCCGGGTTCTTCTATCTTTTGAGTGTGTAGTCTGTGTAGTGTATAATTTGGATCATTCATCCGTGCCGAAGTCATGGACGACCACGTAATGTTATATAGTACTGGGATTAAATGAGACTCAGAGTCAGTAGATTGTGGCACGGACGTGAAGGTGGATTATTAACCAGTGTGAAAGTACAGTTGGCAATTTTTAATCGGTGTAATACCAACAAAAAATTTGAAATTACGTAGTTGTTCTATTTTCGAATAATTAGTTTCCGAGTTTCCAGGTTGAAATAAAGTGATGAATACAATTCTTTCTGAACATAATTCAAAATCCAAGAATAACACTTGTGGGACAAAAATGTCAATGTCTCACTTTTTATTTCCCCCTGCACTTTTTGCTCATGGATTTTGTCAAATTGATCCTGGTCTTGGACTTGGACGTGAGGATCCTAACCGAGAGAAACAACATTCGCGTGATCATGGGAAATCCTTTACAATTGACTCACTTCTCGGACTAAGTAACGCAGCTGCCCGTGCTGTGCTCCAAAGTGGAATCACACATCATCATCATCATCAATCCGCAATTAATTTGGCAAATAGTATTCGGAGTAGTAGCAGCAATGAGCGAGGGAACAGTGATTGTTGGAGATTTGAAAATGAGTATGAACAATACAATTCAGATTTGAGTAGTGAAAAAGGGATTTCTGCTGCTGCTGGAGATTCAGGGAATTTTAGATTTCACCCATATGGAAGCAACGGCAGTGGGAATTTGCATTCACTTTCACATGTACAACAGCTACAAACCCTCCCTCATGTAAATTCCTCGACTCAGCCAATTCGCCCTGCAAAAGTTTCCAATTCTGTAAGCAAGAAAAGTGTGGCAGCCGCCGCAGCAGCTCTCAATGCAGCTGCTGCACTAGTTGTAACAGGTAAGATCATTTTTTACAGAACAACGAGCTAAGATGCTTTAAAAATTTGCAATACAATCCAAGTGAGGAAAAGCTGAGGATTTTTTCTTCTAGATTAGAACAATGCTTAAATGAATTTATATGATATTTTTTGTCGCAATGCTAATCTTGGCTAATTTTGACAAAAGGAAGTAACAGTTCGAGGTTTCGTGATAAAAGTGGTTTATAGGACTGGAATTAAAAATGTAAAAGTTTGGTATTCGGGAATTAAATTAATAGATTTTTTAGCTGTAATTTTATTTGAAGCTTTAACACCTCTACACAAGGTACCAGCTGTTAGATTTTTTTTAAATGAATACTTTTTTTCAAAATTGTTCAAATTAAGTAGCTGTATGAAAATTCCTCACTTCTACCGTTCGTTGTATGAACTAAATTATAGTATTGTCTACGTATTGTAAATATCTTCCTTAGTTCATCCACTCCTTTCTCGAGTTGGTTAATGAAAGTTATTCTATTTGGATTTCGTAAATATTATTTTAATCCTTCACTACATCTGACAGACAAATCCTCTGGTGACACAAACACAAATACCGCCCAGCTTGTTTCGGCGCTCAGCAAAGACGAAGAGGGTGAGGACAATTTTTACGCCTGAACAATTGGAGAGATTGGAAGCAGAATTTGAGAGACAACAATACATGGTTGGCCCTGAGCGTCTCTACCTGGCATCCTCACTTAATCTCACCGAAGCCCAGGTGAAACAACAATACCGATGTACCTTTATCACTAACTAAAATCAGTCGTCAAAAAGTCGAACAATTGTTCAAAAAATTAAGCACGCGGTCAAAACTAAATTAGTTTTATTTTCTGTGGCTTAATCTCCAGGTAAAAGTCTGGTTTCAAAATCGAAGGATCAAATGGAGGAAACAACACTTTGAAATGCAACAACAAAGGCTAGCCGTGCTCAGATCACAACAGACAGATTTGGAAGATGAGGATAGCAATAGCAGTGGAAGTGAATTTGGAAGTTCAACAGCTCCTTCATTGAGTCCTCCTCCGGCTATGGCTAATAATTTAGCGTTCGAATCAGAATTTCCTCTCACACATAAACAAAATCAGCATGAGCAGATGCATAGTAATAGTAAGGATATAGCCCGAAAATAATCAACACAGCATGTGGTGTTGTTAATTATAACTTAAATCTAACACATTTGTTCCATAAGTTGTTAAACAAGAAAATTAATCACGAACATTGCGATTATTACATATTAAAAATGTAATCCGCGAATAAAACTGAAGACAAAATTATTTTTATTTCATTTCAGTGCACTCTAGAATTGAATTGAACCTTGCTTACACAGACAAAGATTGAACGTGAACACACAATCTCAATTTCTGAGTTCCAGTACATGATTAAGCTTATTAGAATATCAGACGCAAGAATAACCTGCAGTAGAACAATCTCTGAGCTCTGACATTTGACGGAAATGCTAGAACCTACAACCTGTTTACTGTGCTTCTTTTGTATATTATCTGCTGAATTTTGAATTGGCTTAACGAGAAGTAGTTGTACAATCTCAATTTCTGAGTTCCAGTACATGATTAAGCTTATTAGAATATCAGACACAAGATTAACCTACAGTAGAACAATCTCTGAGCTCTGACATTTGACAAAAATAACCTGTTTACTGTGATTCTTTTGTGTATTATCTGCTGAATTTTGAATTGGCTTAACGAGTAGTAGTTTCATGATTTTCTGCATCAGCAGATTAATATTGACTCCATCAAGTTACTAATAAGCAGTAATAATCTGAAGTTTCGCATATGATTCAAAGATTAGATGATAAGAAAGATGATATGAAAGATAAGATGATTCAAAGAAAGGAAGGAGAAGTTATTTGCCCAATCGAAATTCATTTCAGTGTATCTGGCAATAATTAGACATGAGCATTAGTTTCTTCATTAGACAAAATGACGCACTATAAGAGACTGACTGAATGCACAGCAGGACTTGGACGTTAGTTTCTTGTCAGTCATAACTTACGTCTACGACGTATCGTCTTCTCTTGCTTATAGATAGATAATTGCTTTAATTCACCCATGAAATTACTTGAAAGGAATACTGTGATCGAACCCTGATAGCACTTTCAGAAGATGAAAGCTTTGTAATGGGAACTCTTTTAAAAATATAAGCATGACACCTAAACCTGAAGGACATCTTATCATTCAAACCGTGTGATCAATTCGAGAGACAATTACGCACTGAATCCTTTAAATGTTTTAATGTTTCATTAAGTACTCAAGATTTCCAAGTTCGTTTGTTTCGTCTGAAGTATTAAATACAACTAAAATTATTCATGCGACTATGACAAGAATTTCTTATATTCCAGCATAAACCCCAACATAATGAGTTCATGCATAAACCTGGACCCCAACCCATGTAATACCACACCACAATAAGTAATTTAATTTAATTTTGTGCCCTGCCTTGGCTCGTCATCATCTCCGCTTCTACATTGAGTGGGTCTCATAATTCTGTCCGTCCATATGCCAAAGGAAAGCGAAAGCGGTCCGTCCGTGTAACACACCGCCCGCATCTACTCTACTTTATGAGAAAAAGAAGAAACGAGAGGATGTTGTTTGAGATATAATGCCTGGATGTAGTCCTTTATTGGTATGGTCATTCAATAAAAAACCTCAAAGTAAATGTAGACGTTTATAGTCACTCATAGTCATAAGCAATATCAAGCTCAAGCCCAAGGCATGAAGGCAATTTTGGGGTTTAGTGGCAGAAATGAAGTGTAATTTCTCTTCCAAAATCTCATCTCAGGCATTGTTCGGTGGAAAAAGCAGACATGAACGTGAACATGAGCATGAGCGTGGGTAGGAAAAGAAGGAAAATGGGCTCTTGACTTTCTTTCCTTCTTTCCCACAAAGAATCCTGGGTTTTTTGGAACTCTATTCTTCCTCCGTGAGGACTCATTTTTCTCATCTTCATAAAGTTTGAGGAGGATGGAGATATCTTTTGAAAGGAGAACAAGGATAGGGATGGAAAAGAATTTGGTAATTGCATTTGCTGCCTGCCTCTATGGAGTTAGTCGTATGTAATAAGCTCGTCATAAGTGTCGAGAGTACCGCCCGCCCAGGCGGCTTTTACTACTCCGCCTCCAGATTTGTTATGAGTTTCCCAGTTGAAAAATGACTTTTCTTCTCGACTTGACTCATAAATAACGGATGGGGTAACAGTAGCAGTAGCACTTGAAAGTTTTTATTCTTTCCCCTCATCTCATCGCTTTTGTCGCCGCTTTTCCCTGCCTGCTTTTCTTTCTTCTTTCCATTATTGAACCCCTGCACACTGCTACTAGTTTTTGATTCATAAAGAAACTCATTTTGAGAAACTCATAGTGATTTAATTGAAAAATCAGGACAGGGCAGAGTAGAACACACGGGCGACGCTTCTGAGGAAATTATAAGACTTGAAGGAGTGAAAGTCACAAGTCCCTTTATGGGAGACTAATAATATAATGAAGGTGTCATGTCATGCTCAATTCCATTCCCAAAATGTTGCCCAAGTGTAAATTGTGTGTCTCTTCTAGTTTATCACTATCTCACAAGAATACTAACTGGAATTAAGTTACTTTCAGTGCTAAATTTCTGTGATGAATTGGAGGAAAATGTGGAATTTGATTGTTTTCGTTTTTTTATCTCTACAAAACTTGATTCTGAGTGAATTTTAAAATATTTTTAATTTGGGACGATCACTGTGAGATGCCAAAACTATCATGTCCCATTCCCAATATGAATTCATGTCCACAAATTAAACGATCCATAAATGTATATGTAATCCTTGACCTTTTGCCTAATTCAACAATGGTTCATTCGTGTCCATTTCTTCATTCTGGTCATCAATCCAATGATGCTGCTGCAGAGTGTAAGGGAAAATTTTTATTCCCGTTGTCTAATTCATAAAGCATTTCAAAATGAATACGTGAGTTTGTGAATATGTGAATAGGTAACAAATATTATCCGCTGAAGTTATTATGACAAGTGACAGTTCGTTAAGTAATGAAATAGAAAAATCAACGAAGACCAAAATTTATTAATTAGAATATGTTTAGCAATATCGGATACAAACACACAGCGTCATCGACGAAGGACGATTTAAATAGAAAGCTTCACAACTATTAAAGATATTTAACAAGGGAGAGTTATATGAGGACAATATTGAGCCCAATACATTTAAACAAAAAACAAAAATAATTGGAATAATGAAAAAGTCATGGATTTCAAGCTCAGTTCAAAAATTTAGTACGCTTTACCCGAAAAGGTTTTAGGTGGCTACACAAAGGGATCTAAGACAAATGAAATGTTTAGGGTTTGACAAAAACCAAGTTACGAGAAACTTTACATCTGAAGTCAAATATCATTAGTAATGTAAAGAATGATAATTATAATTCCTAAGTCTAATTACTTAGAGTTAAATAACACATTTTCAAAATACCTGCGTGTGACCCCTTCACAGTAGAATGAATCACATTGTCACAGATTTCCTCAGTTAAACGAAAGAACCGTAACGTAACCATGGGTCAAATGAGAGAGAAAGTCGTCAATTCTGGCCTCTGCAGAAACATAATTTGACCCATCTGCCCCTCCTTGCTCTGAGATTAGGGTATTGGACGAAATACATTTATTATGATGGGACAACTACTACTCCCTGAAGAATTAGCATTGATAAAATTCCTTCCCGCTGAATACTTTTGTAATGAATTTTCATCGTCTTCTTCAACCAACACCTCATCCTTGCAATTAATTTCTCGCTTGCCGTCATGTTGAATTTCAACATCTTCATCCCCTTCGCAAGGAGTAGAAGAAGTGTACATGGAATGTTGACCCATGCTCGTAGCCACTTCATCCTTATCCTCAACCTCTGCTTCACCGTCTTGATTTGCGTACATTTCCTTATCGAACATGATTCTCCCACGATTAAATTTATAGCGCGGGGCTGGGGGAGCTGAATTAGCATATAATTCCTCCGCGTCTTCTTCCTCGTAGTCATCTAATGTGATGACCTCTGGTTTTGTCGATAGGGTTGGGAAGCCCATTTTTAAAATACCCATGCAGTCCAAAGCCACCTCCACTTTTCTTTACATTTGAGACTCCACCGAGATTGTGGGATTTACTTACGGAAGGCACAGCATCTCCACAATCAAAGTCAGGGTGGTATTTACGCACATGGTTTTGCATGAGAAACTTTCTTGTGAAATCAGCAGGGCAGTAGATGCATTTAAAGGGTCTTTCTCCAGTGTGCATCAAAGTGTGGCGTTTGAGATCCGTGGACCAGCAAAACGCTTTGGGACAATGTTGACACTTGTACTTTCTCCGATGTTCATCACTCAGAGCCGTGTGATCAAGTGGATGTTGGGAAAATTGCGGTGTACGACCCGAGGTTGAGGATATACCACGATCAAGTGAAGCAGGGGTCAAGAAGGTTAGGGGTAGGAGGGAAGGAACATTGAATATTTGAGGAGCTTCCTCGACGAGTCCTCCGGTGAAAGTCTTCAACATCGTTATGTTAGTAATTCCTTTTTGATTAGATCGTGCAGGCTGATTCATTTGAGATACTGTCACACTCCCAGTCTTCAAGATTCGCCGAAGGGAAGTGTCCTGAAAAGCAAAAACAACCAGTCTCAGATTATTCGTTTGATTAGAGTAGAATTTCCAGAAAATATTTATAAATTGGACCAAAAATCCCAAAATGTTGTAGGATGCGCCTATTATTCCTAACTATCTAGGAACATCTCAATTTGGACTCATAAGGCAATATTTAACGAATATATTCTTGTTACTATTTTCTACCAAAGCATACGAATATGAATAAACTTAATATACTCTTTCTTTTAATTTGCTTTCGATTCGACTTCCAATGTGATTAAAAAACAGCAATTTTAAGTTAAATCTTTCAGTCAGCCACATATTACAGAGCCAGAATAATAAAATTAGATAAACTCACCTTTTCCATTATTTTCTTGACGTATGAAGGCAATTCAGCCTTCCTTCGTTGAGAAGCTTCCATTTCTTCCTTGAGTCGACGGGCAGAGAGGGCTTGCAAATAATTGATACTAGCTCTAACAAAATCAGAAGATGAATCTTTGGACGTTTCTTGCAAATTATAAAGTCCTTCCTCCTTTCTTTGTGCTTCCATCTCAATAGATAAACCCAAATCAATCAATTTGATTGAATAAAATGTTCAAATCGGCTTGTAATTTTAATTTATGTCTCGCCTGGAAAGCTTAGCTAAAACTTGATCTCTGGTAAAAATTCCAGAAAATCCTGTTGGAATCATCGCGCGTGGCGCGGCGTGCCAAGACAGAAAAAAATCACAAAATGTCAATTTCCCCCATGCCATGGCGTGTTCGCGTTCCCTTCACACTCAAAGGAAGGATTTGAAACTTTTTTGTTCTTCCAAATCGTTTTCCCATTGAGTTTTTCCAATTTCAAGTTCTTTTTTCTGAAATTTACGAAATGTCGGTGCGGAGTTGTGGACGTGAGCTCAATTCAATTACAATTAAATTAAATTAATTTAGAAATAATTTTTCGGTCTCTCAAGTTGTGGTTCCATCCCATCTCATTTCCAACTTGCTATTGACTTTTGCTCCTAAGTTACGTAAAACTATTATTCATAAAGAGTTGATTAATAAATTTATTCATTTCTAAAAGCAGGTTGGCTATACTTATTACTACATCAAATAAATGACCAATACCGTAAACCAGAATGATAAACTTTCAACAAATTTTCCGTAAATGCTCTGATCTGCGTCCTCCATTCACAAAAAGTTAATTTTGAGAAGCAACCAATGTAGAGGATAATTTTCCAGTATATATCCTTCACTATACACGCTGAAACAGAATGCGAAAAGTAACTTTACTCAAGTTGAATTAGGTGCCGGTGCTGAGTAGAACCGAAATATACGTGCCTGCAAGCATTATGTTCCTTTGGTGGGAGAAAGTAGTCGGAAGCCTCAGGAATTTGTAAAATGTCGACACCTTTGAGAGTCCAAAGTTTCTCGTTCAAAGCATGCAGAACTTCAAAACTCCTTTTCTTGTCTTAGCTTCGCCATTGCTGCTGTCTTGAGGAAGAACTATGTGAAAAGTTGTCTTGTCTTTGGGTTTACGTCGTTTCGCCTCACCCAGCTAAATGAAAATTACGTCAAAAGAGTTAATTACAAATAGGCTAATGGAGCAAGTTGTTTAATGAGGCTGGGTGAGCGAGCTAAGCTGAGCTGAGCTGAGCGGAGATTCCTTGCCTTGAAACTTAATGTGAGGACGTTCATTCAAAGTGAGAATCGTCTGGCTAAGTTCCCCTTTTGAAAACAATGCACGAGCCGAAAATCCCTTCATTATCACTTCTTCCTCATTCTCTCCACGCAAAGATTTATTCATCCTACTAACCAAATCTAATTTGAACTCGTTCAACATTCTTTGCCTATGAGGAAACCACTCTCTGTGATACCTAAGACGAAATCTTTTGATCTGTACAGAAAGTTTTATTATTTGGGCTAACCTTCGACTCATTTTTGTAACAGTTTTCTCCACGCAAAGATTTATTCATCCTACTAACCAAATCTAATTTGAACTCGTTCAACATTCTTTGCCTATGAGGAAACCACTCTCTGTGATACCTAAGACGAAATCTTTTTGATCTATGCAGAAATTTTTTATTATTTGGGCTAACCTTCGACTCATTTTTGTAACAGTTGAAAAATAGTCATACTCATTCGGCAAAATTCTCAACGTTGGAAAATGTTCGGTACATATTTTACCATTCAATATCCTGTTCTGATTCGAGATCAGCTCAAGAGATTACCTTGTGAGGAAAAGCGACAAGGACAGGGAAGCCACCGTCGCATAATAGTTGGATAGTGAAACCTGGAGGTTAATTTCTTTCCCCTTGTTACAACATAACGTTAGTTTCTCACTAATTAGACCTCCTGTCTCTTTCAATGAGAGTCATTTTATTCATTCCTTCTTCTTCGAGAACTAAGCTCTGGTCGGTCGAGCTGACTAGGCCAGGCTGTTTAGCTGAATTTAAACAATCAACCTGAATCGAGCAAACTTTATAGGAAGAATTCTGCCCAACTCATTAGATGAACTCCGAACTTTCTCCGCTTTCCTTTTCATTTTATGATCCGCCGAGCAAGAAGGGTTGACAAAGGTAAATTTGATGTCTATTGCCACCACTTCTCCAATGTTATTATTTTGAGGATTATATTTCTTCAAAATAGAAATTTTGTACATTTGAAGCCAACCTTTCCAACCAGTTGAGTACTTTTAATTTATCCTCTGAATACGATTATGTAATATTAGCTGTTCTCTTGAATTGTTTGTTAGTGCATTCTAATCAGAATTCGTAATGGTAATTATATTTGTTGTAATTTATGGAAAACTTTACAAATTAAATACACTGCCTAAAAAAGTACTTCCGTTCATCCCAGAAAGTCATACAGTCGAGCGAAACTACGAAAAAGCTGTACGGATTCTTATTGTCGAGTCATATCCGAGCCGAACTCTCCAACTCATTAGATGAACTCCGAACTTTCTCCGCTTTCCTTTTCATTTTATGATCCGCAGAGCAAGAAGGGTTGACAAAGGTAAATTTGATGTATGCTGCCACCAATTCTCCCATGTTATTATTTTGACGATTATATTTCTTCAAAATGGAAATTTTGTACATTTGAAGCCAACCTTTTCAACCGGTTGAGTATTTTTAATTTATTCTCTGAATACGATATGTAATACTAGCTGGAGTTTGTTGAATTGTTTGTTAATGCATTTTAATCAGAATTCGTAATGGTAATTATATTTGAGGTAATTTATGGAAAACTTTACAAATTAAATACACTGCCTAGAAAAAGTATTTCCGTTCCCCAGAAAGTCATACAGTCGAGCGAAACTACGAAAAAGCTGTACGGATTCTTATTGTCGAGTCATATCCGAGCCGAACTCGAAAGAATTTGATGACATTTTTGACGTCAACTTTGAGGTCTAATTAAAAATCAGCATAAAATATTGCAGCATGTCATCCTGTCACCCTCCTCTTCATCCGTCGTATCGTGTTCATGTGGTATTCTACTTTAAAACTTTGTTTTACTCTTCCCCTAAATTCTTTTTCAATAATTTGCTGTAAATCAGATAGGAAAAACAGATACAATAGTTTGCTCGTAGAATTCATTAAATAATTTGGACATGTACACAGATATCAGCATACATACAAATGGAATTACATTCATCCAGATGTAATTTGACCATTTATTATTACGGAGACTCTTCATCTAATAATGTAACAATGACCAGCACAAGTGGTGACAACAAATGAAAACATTTGTAATGACTTTCCATGCATGTGTGACAGGAGT
>WJEZ01002414.1:0-13582 GCA_009869925.1 Thalassaphorura encarpata | reverse complement strand
GGACCCCAGAGGTCTAAGTATGGGTGTAAAGTCACTTGGGACATATGTTCTAATTTCGCGGTTACCCAATTGTTGTTGGACGACTAAATCGTCAAATAAATTTGAGTCTAAATCTCAGGACTGAGATTCAATGTTATTTTCAAGATCAAGCAAAAACTTTGAGGTGGAATCCAAATCAAGTCCAAATCCAAATCCAAATCAAGACTCGCTATCGTTTGCAGAACTGATAAGAAAAATACTCCAACTGAATTTGTCAAAAAAAATACCAGCGTGATAAAACATGAGAATAAATTAAAATAATCAGTTCCAAAGCCAAATGTGCTGACGTACTAGTACAATTCAGAATTCAGAGTCACTAGGGGGAAACCCGATTCTTCGCAAATCCTTCGCAAAATCGCAATTTCGCAAATTTCCCAACTTTTGCGAAGCTTTGCAAAATGTTGGGGAAATTTGAATTTCATCTCCCATTTACTTGTATGTAAAAGCATTTTGCGAAGTTTTCCCCAACTTTGCGAAGCTCTCGAGCTGTGGAAAGCTTCGCAAAATCATTTCGCAAAATTTTTCACCGTGCCGCCTGAGTTGAATTTTACCCAAGTTGATAATTTGTTATCAAGTTCTGGATATTTGAGAGTTGAAAATGGCAAACCACGTCAAAAGAAGAAGAGACAAATACAAAGTCTAGTGAGTCAAATAATATCAGCCACCAAGAAAAGAAGACTTTCTTGTGACTGATTGTTCTTTCACCTCCGTTGGACATTACAATGTTCTCAAGGTCCATGAGCAGAGGATGGATTGTATTAATAATGATCTAAAACTGGAAACTGAATAAAATGGGAGCAAGGCATTGCTGTTATCTCCCATGATCTCAAATGTATAATCTGAACATAGTCTGGCAAAAATGACACATTGCGATTGCATATCTCAATTAACTCAAAAATAAAGATAATTTCTTGGTGTGAATTCGTGTCAGTCGTCGAACAAGGCAGGCCACAACGGTCACTTTGACTTTTTCGGTGTGAAAGATGAGTAGTTACAGCAGATTTTTCAGATTTGCGAAGTTTTCCTTCATTTGCATTTGCGAAGTCGCACCCGATAAACAAATTTGCGAGCGCAATTTTACGAAATATTTTGCGAAATTATTTTCAAATTGCGAAGGATCGGGTTTCCCCCTACTGACAATTTCCACGAATTTTCAATTATTATCAAATTCATTCTACTGGCCAGAGGATTGCACTGAGGACAAACGAGACTGCACTAGCACATCGTATAGGATATTGGTCCGCTCGTCTAAAATAAATTTGATTGCACGCATTGCCATTCGGTGAAATGAAATGCACTATGAAAAATATATGCCAAGCCAGTGAACACTATTCTGAATAACACTAAGTAAGTGAGTTTATATGCAGATTAATGGAAATGTTTACAGTAGGGGTCACGTCATCTCAAATTATACGCAACTGGAGGGCTTCTTTTTTCTGCGTATTTCAATTTTCGTATTTTTCCGATTTTAAAAATTGACTTGTAAGTTTATTTGTGCACAATTGAGTTCTAACTTCAACCTCGGCTTACAAAAATGGTCCGAATTAGTAATTCAAAGACCCCTCTTGCCGGACTAATCTCACCCCAGACAATACGAAGTGAAGTTGGGATTATTTCGTGACAATCCTGTCAAAGGAATAGGAAGTTCCTTCAGAAATAGACTACCAATGGAAAACCGAAATCCTGAGCTAATAAATTTTTCAAAAGTTTCCAGGAAACTTTTTATTGCAAAATTCTAAGACCTACTCATTGCATTTTCTGCATTATTGGTCTGAGTTTTGTCTACTTCCGTCGTCATCAGAGTCTGAATATTGACGTTACAGTAGCAAGAAAAAATTCATCAACCAATTTAGATTTTCCACTCTCTTTCTCTGTGTTTTCACAAATTGCTTCCAAAATTTTGAGGTTTTCGATAATATATTTGATAAAATTAAATGTATTTCACCCAATATTAGGACAAATATAATAGGAAAGTGAAAATCAATAAATTGCAAGGAACTCATTCTTTTCATCCTTTATTAAATATTGGCACCGTGTCATAAAATCTCCGGTCTAATCCGGTTTCGGGTAGGAAAAAAAAAAGCAGACCAACAGAGATTTCCCCTAAAAGACACCATCCTCCGAGATATAAAGTAAAATTGTTAATTTTTTAAATGTGACAAATGAAAGACAGATAAACTTTTCCCTTAGAATGTTGAGTATTCGATTATACTTTCTTTCCGCTTACATAAAGAATTGAAACACTCGATGAATTGAAATTAAAAATTTGAATTATTCCCGCATGATCCATCCATTGCAAAATCTAATGGGTCTAATACCCAATAAAAGCGGTTAGTGCTATAATACATGAATAGAAAGGCATGTACGTTTGCTTGAGTCATTAATGAATATTCAGCTGAGATCCAAATGTGAACTTATCATACAATTTTTGGCATATATTCATACCTTAGCTTAATATTTCTCGTAACTTTCAGCTGCTGATTTTAAGCATTTTAAGAAAAAGTAAAATGCGTCTAACTAAGCATTTCTAATTAAAGTGAACACAAATCAAATCAAATGAAATCAACTTTATTCAACTGTCAACATGGGTAAATAACATTGTTCTTCCACCCATGACACACTAACCTATAACAAATGCCTTAAAAGTAATTTTTAAAATTTTTGGCATTAATTAGCCGCAAAAATGTATCCAAATAAATTAATTACAAAAATTTTAAAAATTTTACTTATAAATGTACCAAATTAGAGCGAAAGAGAGTTTTCGAAATTCACACCGAGTAGGACTTCCCATTAGCAAACAGAACATCTCCTCTAAAATGAACTTTAGTACCTTCGGCTTTTAACTTTTTAAGAGTAGGCATAAGTTGAAAAACGAAGTGAGATCATCAGAAATCGTGATGTTGACGCATTTTCTGAAAACGTTCAGCTTCTCTGATAAGGACTCTGGTTTGATCAACACAATGGAAATTGCTATTCCCTCCAGTTGAAATTAATGAACACTTGCAACTTATGAGATATCGAAGCTCAGCCTATCTTCCCAAAATCCTCAATTCTCTACATTCGTTTCAACAATTTTTAAAGTGACTATTGTACACTATGAGCTAGAATATAAGCGTTGACATTCATTACTTAGCCGCGAACCCGCCGCGCACTTTGCCGGGTCAAGTGCGTACTGAAATGTTTCTAAATCGCATGGAGCTTTTATTGGCTGACTCCGATTTTTAAAATTTGTATTTCAAAGAAAGTTATTAGTAAAAGTTTAAATTTTGTCAATTTTCATACATACTGCGCATTGTGTTACTAGAGGTCGTGCTAAGGGTTTTCTTCCCTTCTTATTTTAATTCATTGATAACCAACGATAAAGTTTCGTAACTTCTTCATAAAATCAAAATACTCATTCTTATTACATTAGGATCGGACCGTCTTTCAGTATGTGAGACGATATGCTGTCAAAGTCTGGACATTCATTACAAATGAAACTAGCGTAATGTCTTTCTCGCAATTTGCAATATACGCATAGACATAAAGTCAAAATACATTTGTCGAAATAAGGAGTGCTAGCCAAAATTTTTCAATAATTCCTAAGGTCTGGTCGTTAATAATTCAATAAATTCAATTTAATAATTCGCGTCAAATAATTGAGTAATTTAACAATTACATCGAGGAGAAATTAACCCTCTTAACAACGGTAACACGAAGGCCAAATATTTTACAGACGATAAAAGAAGAACGCTCTAAAAGAGTAAGACATGAACTGTTACTTAATTTTTATTTTAAATAAACGCGCTAATGTATTAATTAATTTTTGTGACCAAAGTCATATGGGAACTTCACATTTAGATATGACCTGAATATTTATTTAATGCCTCACAGAAGCGTAACTGCATTTCACGTTTTAATAGCAATAACTGCTTTTCTTCAGTGTTAGACATTCGGCATTTTTATGTATATTTTATTCAGATACATTGTATGTGGAGTGGTAGGATCTTTTGTGAGTATTTTAAGCCTATTCGACATTATCACTTCAAATTCATCGAGTGCATCAATTTTAAATGTAAGCGGAAATATAACCAATTGCTCGACTTCTCGAGGAAAAGCTAAGAATCCGTTTGTCTTCTATTTGTACATTAAAAACCGTTCCTATTTTCACTTTTACATGCTTTATGTCTACGGAAGGAAAAGTTGTGGAGAACCTCGGTGATGGTTTGCATTCTTTCTACTCGAAACCGGAGTAGACCGGATTTTTCTTGACCGAAAACTTTATATATACGACCATTGCAAAAGTACTTACTTACATATTTTATTATATGGCTAGCCGCTACTGTCCTCACCTAATATGTATAGTCGTACAGATGGATCGATCGCGCGTTTGACTAAGGATGTAAACGAAAGGACAGTAAAAATAGAATGTAAAATGAAATTTCGTACGTACCATGGTTTTCTTTTTTTTTGTTCCAAAGATGTGTGCCATAATCCTGTACCGGTATGAATTCAGCTCTATTCCTCATTTCAAGAATGAGCTCAAATAAGAAAGAGACAAAAACGAGAGTAAAAAGGATCTGGGCCAGAACATCTAAACGTAGCTGGTTTTAGAAAGCAACCGAATCGATGTAAAATATGTTCAAAACTTTTTTTGTAGAAATCCGACCTCTGGCGCATAAACCTACGGACAGAACGATACCATATAGCTGTTCTTTTAGCCTACGTAATAATCTACTTACTCTGTCTCTGCAACTTAAGTACACCTCGACGAGTAATGATTATCTTGGATCATATTGATCTCCGCCTATCCTTAGTTACAATCTCCAACAAATTTTTACTGCCATCTTATAATTCAGCCCCACCTTGTTATATAATTTAGTTTTGAGTGAAGGACGATGGGTCGGCCAGTTTATTTATTCATTTCATCGTTCTAGAACTTAAACTGCGACGTGATACTAAGATATAATAATGTGGCGTGCCTTAACACAAACATGCAAAACATGTTGATTAGAATTTACATTATATTATGACTGGAAATAAATCTCTCTCGCCTCAATACTTGAACCATAGAATTACAAGTTCTTGGAGTAATAAAGGACTCTAAATGCAATCTTTGAATTAAAATTGCCAAGTAGCCTTAATTCCACGTCTAGGCAATCATTACAAATAAAAATATGGTGATGTGTTTAGTATTTGCGACGTATTTATAGACGTGACAAAAAAATACAGGGTGTCTTAAAATTAAATGGATATTCCAAATAAGTTTATTCCACATGAAAAAAAGATGAAGAATCCGAGATAGCTATCGTTTTCGTATATATTGTCTGCAAATTTTTCTGTGTTGTTTGATCCAATTCAAAATTATCAATATATTAGTTTTCACTGACGCCTACCATTGTTGATAATAAAATTGAAAGAAGAGACAGATAGGCCAGATAGCATCTCAATATGGCAAAATCACACACTGGACCGAATGGATCTGAATATCTGGTTTTTGAAATTTTTGTTCATTCAAAAGTCATTTAAAATATCATGATACTTTTGGGACACCCTGTACATTGGTCGCACTAGAGGTACTAGTCAAACATTTTCAATAATTACCCAGGCTCGTGCTCGGAAGCCGTCTCACATACGGAGGAACGTAAATAGTGATTTAATTATTACATCAAAGGTACGATAAACTTGTTAGCAATGGTAACACGAAAGTGTAAATATTTTATAGAAAAAAGGAGGTCAAAGCTCCAAAAGTATAAAATAGGAAATGTTACGCATAAATTTGGTTTATTGATAAACACGTTCGTGTACTGCTTAATTCTTGTGCTCAAAATCGGATGAGAAGTTCACATTTGGTCTACTCATTTGAATATTGATTTATGACTCAAAGAACTGTACATGCCTTTCCACGTGTCTTATTATAGCAATAACCACTTTCTTTGGTGTTACACGTGAGTAAATATTTTAAAAACTAACATAAAATTGAAATTTAAATCGAGCGAGTGTTTCAATTTTTTATATAAGCGGAAGGAAAGAATAATCAAATTCTTAACATTTAACGGGAAAAGTTTAAGTTTCATGTCCTTTATTTTTCTTAAAAAAGTAATATTTTTACTTACATTTTATACGAAGGCGGAAGGAAAGTTTTAGAGAAACTCTCGGATGGTTCGCTTTTTCCTACCTGAGACCGGATTAAACCGGTTAGAGACTAGAGCTTTCGTGAGAGGAAATTGTTTATTTACGACTAATTCAAGAGCACCTACTTACATTTTTATAATACGACTAGCCGCTACTCTCTCTCTCGAATATGCATAAGGAAGCACAATGGTCATATAGATAGTTCGGTAGCGTGTTTACCAAGAATGTGCTTCGGAGGGCAATAATAATAAACCGTAGTAACACTGAAATGAAGCTGGTAAAAAATTTTATGTTTTTATTTTGGCCCCTTACCACCTAACTCTTCTGTTTCATTCTTTCTTTCATGCCATTAAGCGTAGCCTGCAACTGCAACTCTGCAATACAACGGAAAGTACAGATGCAGGTGGTAGAGATGCTGCATTTGATGATTTAGAGGAAGTGTGCCATTATATTGCCTTTAAAAGTAAAAAAAGTAAGTTTTGTGAGTCGAAGCAAGTGATTGGGAAACCATGTCATTTGAAACAGAAAATTCTAGCTAAGCTAATGCGCAGAAACAGAAACATATTAGAAACTAGTTAAGATCTATGTGCTTAATTATGCTTTATTGAGTGCAGTCAAACAGAAATACTGTACTGTGTAGTATGTAGTTAAATGAAATTATCATTTATTCCTTGGATATGAATATGATAATTTTCACGTAAACGGAAATAGAATTGCGTGTCCCAAAAACTGAGATAAAATAAATCCTCGCCTTCATAAAAATATATAGATTACTAATAACTTTTGAAAAGCCCTATTTAAAAAAATTAAGATTAAATTGACTAATAGCTCTATTTATCCAAGACATGTTAGTGATAATATGCGGCATCACTGCTGGATTCTATATCAGTTTATTTTGATGACATTCACTTCCTTTTATACACATTTTTAGACTTAGGGCTCAAGAATTCCTTATATGTTATATGAACGTGAAAGCCTAAGGGGTCGAGTACATGAGCTCAACTACAAAAAGGTTTGCCGTTTTGCTAGGTGGCTGGAAAAACTATATATTGGAGGGACTACGGCCCAACCAAATCTATAGACTGGAATGCTTGATTACTTTCTCAATAAGTTACATCAAATGAACCGTATCCTTGTTAGCAGTAAAAGGAAAGCCAAATATTTAATACAGATGATTAACTCAAGTCGTTCACTTTCCTCAAGCATTAAAAGATGAAAGCTCCATATGGTTGAAACCAGGAAGTGTTACATATTAATTTTATTTATTCATGCACTCGCTCATATGTTGGTTAATTTTTATGCCCAAAACCGGATGAGAACTTCAAATTTGGATTTCAGGCGATTATTTATTCATCACTCAGAGAAACGTACTTACCTCTTTACACGTTTTATTATAGCACTAACAGGTCCAAATGGGCATGTCAAATAAAGCGTGTAAGAAAAGACTTTCGTTTCCTTTCACTCCTTATCTTTATCTTGCTTATAGCACTAATCTAAATGATTGTAGTAATTTTTTATGTAGGCGGAAGGAAAATAATATTCAAATGCTTCATGTTCTGAGGAAAAAGTTCAGAGCTTCATTGTCTTTGTCGACTATAGCAAGTCTTTGTCCAATAAATAACAAGTTTTAATTTCAATTTAATAGAAAAATGGAAAGTCCCGATTCTGCCTCCAAGAAAAAATATCAGAATACAGGAGACTACTATTCACTTTTTATTCGATTAGTTAGGAATTGTGGAATTAAGCCATTCATTCTCAACGATGACACCCTTCAAGTTAGCGTTAAAAAATCCGGAAGGGCCTACTACATGTTTTTGTTTAATATAGCTTTCTCATGCACTCAGTTGTTCGTTTCTAGTCTCATTTTGTTTCGAAATTACTGGACAAAATACGAGTATGATACATTGGTTGGGAAAGGCTACTTGTTTCAAATGAGCTGGGTTTGCGGAATTAGTTTGGGAGTTTTGCCAATTTTGAACACACTGGTCAGACTGGATGGAGAAGCAGCTCTACTCACAGATTGGATCCGATTTGAGGAAAAACTAGACGGTAAATTATTATATTAAAATCAATGCAAATATGCTTGTTCTGACGATCTACTTTTTCCAGTCGTTTTGCCAGAAATGCCCCAGTCTAAATCAAGAAGGCTTCGTTTCCTTAAGATTCAGTACATCTGGTATAGTGACAACACAATCCTTGCTTTAATCGCAATGATCGTAATGGTAAGTGGCAATCCAAGGTTACCACCATTCATCAATTCTGTTTGGCTCCCAGATTGCAAACATGACATTAAATTTTAACGAAACAATCGCTAGTGGAGCTATGAAGTCCATGCTTGAAACCAAACTTGGAATATCACTGGACGTATTCACCTACGTGTTTGATGCTTATGACTCCACTCCTCCATTCTTTGCTTGGTTAGCTTTTGCCCCATTTGACATTACGATGAGCATGATCTTCAGAACTATGTCAAATGCCATGGATCGCTTAGCTTACACGATCGAGAATAACACTTGGGATCTTACACAAATCGTTAAAGTCTATTGTTCACTTCGAATCATTCTCAATGATTTCCACTCAATATTTGGGAAGGTAATCTTTATTACTGAAATGACAAATTTGACAGTCAACGTCATAGACATTTACGCAGTACTTGAGAGCGAAGATGTGACACTGTCACTCTTTTTCGGGAATACGGCTGTTGGTCTTTTAGTTCGTATGTATTTGATATACATGCCATTTGTACAGGTTCTTATAAAATCTACAAATTTGAGAACCATGGTTGGAAATATTGATCACGAAACGGCTCTTGTTAAGCTGGGCCCTAAAAGTCGAAAGAAAATTCGACAAATACAGGCAACCATGAGGCATTTGGTTTTCAGGCCATGCGGATTTCATCGAGTTACTTCATCCTCAATGTCCGATTATGTACTGGCATTGTTCTCTTACGTTGTAACTGCTCTCACAGCGTAGAATATTTTGGATTGAAAATTTAGACTTACGCAGTACTTAAATGATACATGTTGCTTATACAAAGTACAAATAATGTAGCTAACAGACATGCACAAATAATATGATACATTTTGCATGTACAAATTCTTCACAAACTATGTTATGCAATCACACCATTATTTCAGTCCATTATTTGCGATTGAATTATTACAATATATATACCACTCATATGAAAGGTATGTCATATATTTAAATATGTATACATACGACGGCACATATAACTAATTCCCAACTTATATCACTATAACTTTACTAAACTTTACGTATGTAGCACTATAGTAATGTTCAAAGAGATATTTTTAGAAACCTAACATTTGAATTCAATATTAAAATATGCCCAGAGAAAGTAATTAAAAATAACTATAGAAAAGAATGATTGGCTTTAGGTGTGAAATATTTCTGCCACGTGATTTTCCTAATGTAAACAGTATTGCCTTACCTATTATTATAAACACAAGTTATAATTCAATTGAGTTATAAAATTTTATACTTTCTATTTCTTTACTTTATTCTTCAAAATTCTCATTCAATATTTTAGTTTAAATCCAAACTATAACGATCACTGAACACATTCAGTTTTCTAATATTAATTCCAAACACATCTTCTTAATCATTTATTTTCTATACCCTTTTATTGGATTAAAAAGCTAGGATCTCATAATATTTTCATAGTCATAACCATAACTTTAATGAAACTAACTATAAAAGTCTATGTACACCGCAATCCATATGACGCATTTTTTATTTATTCCATTTTATACGAATTTTTCATGGTTATGTTTCTCTCGGATGCATCAGTCCGATTAAAACATTTGGCTTGATGAGATGTTGCATCGCCTGGTCTTGGCAACTGCTAGTTAAGGGCTATTCTAAGGGAAGCCCGGGACGTGAGCATTTTTGTGTTTTTGTTTGTAAAATTTGCACATGTGGACGGATTTTTATAAATATATCAGTTCTGGATTCTAGATAAATTCGCTTTTTGAAACATCCACTGATGAACATAATGAATTTGTGTTGTCGACAGTATGACTTACTTCCAAAAAGTTACCCCGAGTTGGATTTTAAATTATTTAATATTCATTCTTATGAAACAGTGAATCTTGAGCATTTCGTAGTAAAAATGTACATTTCACAGCAAATGCTTGATTTTAAATTCCATGGCACGATTAGATTTTGTAGTGCCATGGTATGACCACAAGGTATGCTCCATCTAATCTACTAATTTCTCTGGCAGACTTGATATGGCTTTAGATAACTGAACATGTAACTTTAAGTATTTGACACGTACTGTTTTATTTCATTTTTTATAGAATTTCAAGAATGTAATTTATCTGGTATTTTTTAATCGAAAATTAAGATCGAATAATTTTTCTTCTGTATGGATTTCTTGCATTGAAGCCAAAAAAACATTGTTAAAAACTTTTCTGTACAATTAAATTAAACTTAGCGATTCATCCGAGACTTGAGGGTCCAGTTACCTAAAACAACATTTTGTTAAATTATTATTAAGGGTGATTTGGAATTTTCAAGCTTAATCAATTGTTCTTCAATTTTAATATTACACTCAAAGTCCACCAAAGGCTTCATAAATTTGAAAAGTTTCAGAATTTAATACACCTTCAAAATATACAATCGCGGTTGCGACGGTTGTGTTGGGTCATAATTTGTTGAATATATTCCTTACATAAAACAAAATGACAACTGCTTTAAAAAATAAATGAGTGCTAGTACATTTTAACTCTTTTAGTATCAGGAAAAGAAATGTATATCAAAAGAGTAAAAAATGATGACAAAATCCAAAGTTTTTATTTCCATATGTCTGAAAACAAAGACCAGGAAAAGAGTTTCGATAGTCAGACGAATAAAAGGGCATCACCTTTCGCGTAAATTTCAAGTCCATCTGCTGATATTATTTCTTTACGTTGAAAATATTTAGCCAGATAAAGCATTAAATCCAAAGAAAGAATTTCAAATACGATTAAACTCTTCGGCATATTTATTCATAAAATGCAATTCTGACGTCATAAATATCAAAACACCAGTTAGGCAGACGAGAATTGCTTTTCCCAAACTACCACCTGATAGATAAAAGGCATTGCGACAAATGCAACGATTCCAGTAATACGAACCCAAATACTGAAGTGTAAACTGACCCAATATAAGCCAAATCCTAACGAATGACGATTTAAAGGTTCAAAATGAATATAGCCAACACCCGAGAGTCGCTTGTCTTTCTTGCTCCTGTTGAAACTAATCTTCATTGGGCAACACCAAAATATATAACCAAATAAACAACTATCCAAAACTTTAAAGTCAGACGCGAAAACATTACTATGGGTACATAATAAATAAAGATATTAGTTAAAAACAATATCTAGATTCGGTTATGTTTCGAGAAAAATTTGAAGAACAAGTCAAGCATGAACTGATAGATGCTAGAATAAAACTCGCCCTAGGCTTTTGGCAAATGCGTCATTTCTTCCTGTGGATTTTTAAAAAATAAAAATTAAGTAATTAAAAAGTGCTTTATTTATAAGAAATAATGTAAGAAAGCTCTTTAGAATTTAGATTTTGTCCAAGTAAATCAAATTTAGTCGGGCGACTCACGTTCGATGTTTTAATTTAGGAAAACTAGTTATTTAGGGTATCGAACGGAAGAAATGAATTAAATCTTCAATGAATTAAATGTCATCTGTTTCACAATTTCGCCTTTCAAATTTTTTATTCCAACCACTTGCATCAACGTTTTGATATATTAGGATTTCTCACAGGTTTTTAAAACCTCCTGAAATTTTTCATTAAACGTCTTGAATAGATGAATATTATGAAGTAAACTTCTTCAATATACCAAGAGTCAGGAGAGAAAACGCTCAAATTCGAAGAGTTTTGTTATTTGGTCAAAAATTTGGATCTGTGGAGTCTGTACGGACGGACAGACTTCTAAAAACTGGCTGGACTTGCCAGCAAATAATTGATTTGGTAAGATTTGATTTTTTATGATCTTCTTGCATGAGCATTGGATCAGACGCTTCAGCATTGAGCTCATGAAAAATTAACTTTGTCCAAATGTGTCAACTGAGGTGTCAACATTTGCAGAATAACAACACAGATTTCATGGACCATTTGCTTCTTCCAAATTTCGATTTTCCAATAGCTTACCTGTAACAAAAGTCCCTAAAATGCAAAATAAAAAAATCAGCATGAGATTTAACCCACGAGAATATAACTTTCAAAGGGGGGAGGAATCATTGGAAAAATTTTAACCTAAATTTCAAAAAATTATATTTCGAAATATTATATTTCGAAGAATTATGGCTTGTGCAGACGAATTTCATCATTTTCGATGCGTGGGGACATAAATCGACACAATAAAAAATATGTTGGGTCTGGACGCTGTTCGCATGTAAAAGGGTTCCCTTGTGAGTAGTTTCTTCTCCTATTAGCGCTTGGTTTCATAACTCTAGCTCTTCAAATTTATTGATTACAGCGAGCGCAATACGAATGATCGCCTTTGATGCTGCAGACAATTTTATTATCAAACAACTATTATGTGCAAAATACATTGTAGGCTCGACGGCCTAAACAAAATTTCTATATAATATGCTTCACATGTTTGTTGCATTACTATGCCTGTCTCGTTCCGTCATAGCCACAGCCACGAATTTATTCAAATATCAGAGCTGTCTCCTGCTGTATGGAAGAAAATTCCTTTTTTTTTACCTGTTATTGAATTATTTTACTTGTCAATTCAACAAAAAGAGGACGAGACTACTCTTTCAAATTAGTAGGTGGCAGTTGAAAGGAAAGCAAAATGAATGCTTAGTGCCATAGCCAATGTCATGGAGAAATTTAACACATTTTGTGTACTTCCTAGGCTGGACTGCTGGATGTTTTCCAACACTAAATATACTTCAAGTTCAAAAACACAAAGTCAAGTTTTTAAGTTTAATTATGATTTACTCAGTTGGGATTCAGATTTTTATAGTTTATAGAAATTTTGGCCAGATATCAAGAAATTTGACAAAATATCAACGCAATTCCAATCCGGATACACTTATCTCGGCAACATTTTTATCAATTCATTCGGGACTTAGTACCTTGGCCAAATTTGTGTTTTTTTCAGTTCAAAAAAATTGATTCGATTAGTTCATCATTTGGATTCTATTAAATCGATGAAAAACAGTAGGACGTCGACAACTTTTTATTTAATATTTTCCGTTTTAATTTCTTTGACTCTTCATAGATTATTTTTTGTATTTCAGTCAGAATTTCCATTTAGTCATTATCCATTAGTCAACATTTACACAAAATGAAAATAGGCTTTTAATGGCTGGAAGTTAAATTTTAAGAATAACCTAGGAATTCGGAAAAATAGAAGGAAAAAATTGGAGCCCAGGAATCGAACCTGGATCCTCTC
>WJEZ01002413.1:0-13583 GCA_009869925.1 Thalassaphorura encarpata | reverse complement strand
TCCAGCATCAATTTGAGTGCACTGTTGTATGCGGATCTCAACATTTCTGGTTTTTCTCCCATTGGGCCAACAGTATGAATAACATCTTAAGAATGAAAAAATTAAAAATTAGTTCGCTAATATTTTATTAGTTTAGAATCTAAAATTGTATCGCTTCTTACGTTTGGCCGGCAATGCATATCCTCGAGTGAGTTTTGAAGACCCTTCAGGACAACCTTCCAATGTATCACATTCGTCTTGTAATTCATCCCCAGCAGCTTCGTGGATGCATCCACAAACTGTTTTCGAATTTAAAAATACGATCAGACTAAATTTCGCTTGTAGGATTTGAAAAATCTTGTCAGCCTAAGAACCAACCTCCGCCTCCCCTCTCAAGATATTTATTAGCTGCATTCACAATCGCATCAATTTCCAATTTGGTAATGTCACCTCGCCACAGAGAAACTTTCCCATTGATTTCAGTATCAACTGCGTACTTGTTTTCATCTTGACCTTTATCTTTGTCTGAGCGTGGACTGCGTGGGCTTTGACCTTCATCTCCTTCACGTGGTCGTGGACTTCCTTTGTCATCACGTGGACCTTTAAGTTTTAAACATGTTTTAATTTCGTAATTTGCAATTTTGTTTAAAATNTATCTTTGTCTGAGCGTGGACTGCGTGGGCTTTGACCTTCATCTCCTTCACGTGGTCGTGGACTTCCTTTGTCATCACGTGGACCTTTAAGTTTTAAACATGTTTTAATTTCGTAATTTGCAATTTTGTTTAAAATTAATAATTTAACAATATGAATTAAGACTTACTGACATCCTCCGCCTTGGCCTTGAGTTCATTTTGAACAACGTATTCGGTCCATGTCAAAATCCCAGCCAGACCGATTGGACTCACTGGCGGCTTCTTTTGTGACCCTAAGAAAGGATATTGCATCAGCCTTGTCAATGTCAACCGTGAAATTACGTTTCCCATGTCCTTTTATTGATTTGTAAATACAAAATCAGTATTTTCTTAGGTTTTGAAAGTTTAAGGTTTATTCAACAAACAAGTCGATTCTATGCCTCAATGCCTCGTAAAAACCAGAATTTGACCACAGGTTTTATAAAACTTCTAGGAAGTGAAGTTTTATTAAAAGCATGCTAGATATGCTTGTTTAGATATTAAAACGTCGCTAGTAGCGAATTATAAAAATAAAAATTATCCTAGAAGCTTGATTTCCTTACCTTCCGGACTCTTGCCCTTAGCCTCTGCTTTCGTCGGGGAACCCGACGTTGGTGACGAAGAATCGGTTGACCCTGATCGTGGTGAACTCATTTCTAGATTCCAAGTCTGATTTCGGAATCTTATTCCAGAAAACTGATTCTGATTCTGACGACTCCTGCTCAAACTTGGATGACGACACGTTGATAGCGACGGAAATTTTGCTGTAGACGTAGAAATGGACTTAAATCTCCTTCCTTCGTTGCTACTGCTGATGACCCTCCGTCCTTGACCTTGACAAAGAATTTCCAAGATAGACGACCGGCTCGACAACGGGACCTACTAATTCCCAACGGTTCAACGGTACCGTTGCAACGGTTCCAACGGCTGCAGCGTTGCCAGCGTTCCTACCAACCGTTGTAATGCATTCATACCGTTGTAATGCTTTTAAATGGCCAACGGTACCGTTGTAATGTATTTTAATGGCAACCGTTGTAATATATTTTAATGGCAACCGTTGTAATGTATTTTAATGGCAACCGTTGTAATGTATTTTAATGGCAACCGTTGTAATGTATTTTAATGGCAACCGTTGTAATGTATTTTAATGGCAACCGTTGTAATATATTTTAATGGCAACCGTTGTAATATATTTTAATGGCAACCGTTGTAATGTATTCTAGTGACCAACGGTACCGTTTTAATGCTTTTAATTGACCAACGGTACCTTTGTAATGCTTTTAATTGACCAACAGTACCTTTGTAATGCTTTTAAATGACCAACGGTACCGTTGTAATGCTTTTAAATGACCAACGTTATCATTGTAATGCTGTAATCCAGAAGAAATTTTGTAATTTTAGCAAATGACCAAATGAATCTTTATAACGCGTAAAAATGTCAAGCGAAACTGGCATGGGATAAAAATCTTAAATCGCTATATTTTAAATTTAATGCCCTGAGTTCTATAGATTTGTGTTCTTCAAGAAATAAATATAAAGCCCTAGTGAATTTTAAGTTCTGTTGCAAGAATAGATTCAATTCATTGGCCAATTTGCACTCAAGACTTCAGATTTATTGAAGAACAAAATATTATATAGAACACATGTATAAATTAGACACTTGATTTCTCGCACTTGGATTAACTAGGGAGTTTCAAAAGTTCAAAATTCAAAAGTTTCAGAAGCATAAACGGAAGGCCCATTTGAATTGGTGAAGAGAGTTGAATTGGAAGAGAAAGTTGAAGTGGGTAAAAGAGAGATGAGTGGAGAAAGGGAGTTGAATTTGACGAAAGAGAGTTGAATCATTCCCAGTATTTCCAACTGCACTCATTCTCGCCGATTGAATTCTAGAAAAGAAAAAAAAAGAAGGATTAGGTTTAAGTATGCATTGTCAGTGAAACAAAATATTTTCAAATCTTTGAATTACATTTCTAAAAAGCTTTTAACATATTTGATTTTTAATACAAGCAATAACTTACAGGAGCGGTTCAATTCTTCCAGAGCAATTTCGATGTCTCCAACTGCTTCGGGATGACGAATTGCCAAGCATAGGCAACAAGCTCCAATGACACAGCGGAATAAATAGTCCCAAATTCCAAAAAAGGCTCCAATAAGGATGATCATAAAGACGAAGGCCGCAAATCCAATCAGCCAAGAAAAAGTATCCATGGTGCCATTTCCGCCACTCACTTCGTTCAAAGTGCTCAAAATGAGCACGAGTAGGAAAACAATCTAGACAAACGAATAAAATACAAATTAGCAAATAATAATAAAAATATACAATCAATAAAACCGAAACATTGTCAAATTTGCGTACCTTCACTTTCATTGCTGGAATAAGTTGAAACTCAAGGATGTGTATTATGTCTGTCCGATTATGATAAATGCCCGATCTTCTGTATAATATGTATCTGGAAGTTGTTTCAATAAAGGTTGAAAGTGGAATGACGTAAATTCTCAACTGGAGTCGATACAAGTCAGTAAAACTTCTTTGAATTAAGTCACAAGATTTGCCATGGACGGTGGAAGAAAACCCTAGAAATGCTTTATCCTACCACCCAACGGGTGATTCAACTACAATATGAGTTAAGTTGAGTCATGCATAATCACTAAATGGACCCGTGTAATTGTAATGAAATAAAGTTGAGAACAAAGGAGAACAGATCGGAATGACTGACGCAGTATAAAGGTTGGGCTTGTCATTTATTTTTTCACACTTCCAAGATAAGAACAGACCGCACTTAGTTTTCGATTTCTTTATTCTATATGCGTATCGCATCTCACATCTTCTCGGCGTACAATTAATGTGTATGTAGGACAAAATTACTTAGCATGGGCAGCCTAGTACAATTTAATTAGACAATTCCAATATACTATTTGCAAGAACGATCATCTGTAGATTTCCCCTTACTTTTACAACAATGAACAAATACATAATAGTACTAAATAATTAATTTTTATTTTTGAATCTGGAAGACATTTAGAATGCTTAAATTAGCTGCATCGGGCAGGAAATTAAGCTCATTGTGCTCTATGACGAAGGATAGCATTCTAAATCTAGGTTTTACGAATTTTTAAGAATTAATTTTTACATGTCGCTCTTAGTAATTATGGCCATTTATTTTCATAATTTCCTTTCTTTCATTACTTTCAAACTTGTGATAATTATTGCTGATCTCTCTGTATTTTATTTGATGCTTCATAAAGGAATTCTCTATTATTTCTGCTACAAGATTCAAGAACTCAATATAATGTCTATTTTCTTTATTGCGAACCGATATGTGCTCCAAATTTCTGGTTACAGTCAAGCTTATCTGTAAGATGTAACAGTATTTATTACGAAGTGACAGGCGGCTGGTTTTCACACCACAGCTGAAACATTGCAAAGCGAAATCTTTTATAATTGAATCGTTCATACACAAAGGAAAAAGAAAACGGAGCTTTGCAATACAAGTTTGTACATAGTTAGGGTTTAGGTAAAAGTTTGGAGGAATTTGATTCAACAGAAACCAGCTTCTAAATAGTGTCTGAGTCATTATTTATTGTTCTTGAGACAGCTGCGTCTTGATGATGAATGAGATAAACTGTAATGTACGATTGGAGTAGGAAATGAGAAAGAAATTAAAGTTTAGCAAAAGACTTGATAGCTTTGACTGGATTGGAAACTAAAAAATGTTCCCAAGCATTTCTGAACTAAAAGGCTATTTTAAGCCTCCAAGTATTAGTACAGAAACTTATTTTGTGTTCCTGAACACTAAATTGTATCCAATAATTCTTCTTTTCTTCGGAATAGTGCTAACATTCCAACATTTCATTCGGGATTCAATTGTTTGTACGGCTTTCCACGATCAAGTCAACATCAAAGTAGCCGAACAACATTGCTGGATTAGGTCTACTTTTATCAATGTTCTAAACTCGACGAAACTGTTAAGTAAGATGAAAAAAAAACAAAAAGTCAATCATTTATACCATTAAGCTCATTATTGTAGGTATGATCCAGTTTCCTCTTGTCGAGCCTGGAATTTCTTTGTCCTTCCGGAACTTGGCTTATCCTGGTGCACACCCGCCAGCTAGAGCAAGAAGCTGGGATGGACCAGTTCGCTACCAGTACTACTACAAGTGGACATTTCTTGTAATTTTAGTGCAGGCAGTCTTGTATTACTCAATGCTGGCAATCTGGAGATACTTTGAAGGAGGGAAAACAAAGGTTCTTGCCTCGAAACCAGTTTACTCCAAAGACTCAAATAAATCAAGTTCCAATACAATAAAGCCAAGAGGACAGTACTTTAAAGGATGCCGTTATGACATGGATCTGGACAGACAACGCGATCATGCCGCAATGTTAATTTCCTACCTCAAAGTCAGATTGACCCAAAACAATTTGCTGTTTTTCGGGCTTTTGCTTACTGAATTCGCATGTATCGTACTACTTGGAAGTACAGTTTTATTCTATGATTCCTTCCTCGGCGGAGACTTCCTTACTTATGGTTTTGATGTTGCAAATTTCTATTTCTGTGGAGACATTGAGGATGTGGACCCTGCTGAAATTATTTTCCCCAGAATGGGGAAATGCATGTACGAGTTTGCTGGGTATGGGGGAGCGGCAATAGAAAGTACTGGGCTATGCTTTCTTCCAATGAATGAAGTTAACGATAAGATTTTCATCTTCATTTGGTGAGATTTCCTTTACTCATTATAATTAATTCTCGTATTTCCATTGCAAAGTCAGTTCCTGGACAAATTAGTTAAGTAATTGTTCTCTAATATTTGTGCAGGTCGTGGTCAATTGTGATGATTTGCTTTGGAATAACTTCTTTTCTATTCCACTTGTCGCTTGCACTTGTCCCTGCAGCTAGAGTTTACTTCCTGAAAATTGTGTTTCCAGGACTGGATCTGCATGTAATAAAGAGGCTCGTCTTTACTACATCAATTGGTGAATTCATTCAGCTGGTTCTCCTTGGATATAACGTTGACCCGATCTTGTTTCAGAGGTTGGTAAAGGCCTATGAAAAAATAGCCAATGCTAAAAAATATGGCTAAATGCATGGCTCTACTGCAATCCATAGACAATTTTTAACCACGACATAAAATTTACAATACTACTAATAATACACATGCATACAACAGGTAGTAAATTTGTTAGTTTTTAAGTTTCCTCAATTTTATTGTTAATAAACTCGTACGACCTTCAATATGAGGTACTCTTACAAGAAAACACAGCACATTCTTTTATTTTTTAAGGAAAAATTATCTTGCAAATCTTGTCCACCATCAGCAATCACCGTACCATAATCTTCCTGAAACTGCTCGACGTTTATTTGGTCGATTTCCTTGGTCGTAGGTTTAACAACATAGAGCGACTGGAAAAGATCATCCTGTAAATTAAAAATATAAAAAATTTTCGCCCAAGTCCTACCAAAATTACATTAACAATTTTATATTACTACCATATTGATTTTCCGTGTAATTAAAGCCCCTTTCCTGATGTTGCTAACGGTTGATTCGAATGCACCACTTTCGCCTGTTTCGCATTGCATGAATTTGACAGTTCTTACGGAACCATTCGTCTCAAAAACTCGACGAAAATGAGTAGCAGAATCCAATTCTCTCACAGGCAGCATAGCAGCTCTTGAGACAAGTGATCCCAAGTCTGCACCCGAAAATCTAATATTGGACATACAATTACACAAATCATGTATTCATAGCTGTACATCCTTATAGAAGGGAGCACTACCCGCTAGTTAAAATTCCTAATTTCTTCATATCGTCTTCTTTTACATCCGCCAATACAGGAATTAAAAGTGATTTTAGAATTTCGTGCCGATCCTCAAATGATGGCAAAGGAACTTCAAGTCTCAGGTCAAATCTTCTAATTAAAGCGCTATCCAAATCATCTGGTCTATTAGTTGCCGCAACGACCAAGAAATGACCCTGCCCAGAACGCATCCCATCCATTCCAACCAAAAACTCGCTCAAAATTCGTCTCTCTGCACTTTGTGGCTCATTAGACCTCTTCACACACATGGCCTCAATCTCATCAATGAAAAGAATTGACCCATCTACAGTTCGAAGAAAATTGAAAAGTTTTCGAACGAAACCTTCCGACTCTCCTAAGTATTTAGAAGTCACGTCAGCAACAGATACGACAAGAAACGTTGAGTTCGGACAGGACGATGCGATTGCCTTTGCCAATGACGTTTTTCCACAACCAGGTGGCTGTAAGTTTATAAGTAATTATATTCTAGCATCGATTGGGCATTTCTACAAATCTGAAAATCTTACACCGAAAAGTAGAACTCCCTTCGCTGGTTTTCTACCATTAGTAAAAAGTTCAGGTCTTAAAATCGGCATAATGACTGAGTCATAAATTGCATTTTTCACGGCAGGAATTCCCTTCAAATTATCCCAAGCAAATTTGTTCCTTTGGGTGACAATCGCAGCAGCAATTCTTGGATCAATTTCATGTACAGACCTTTCCAATTACACTGGTTTTTAACCGACTCGTTTTATTGAACAATAACATTGAAAAATACTTACATATCCGACATGCTTTCACTGCTACTTTCATGTGAACCAATAGGGCCGCTCAAGCAACTGCCAAATGATGAGTTCGTCGACATTTCAATTATGACGAGAATTTGCAGCAACAATTGGTCTATACAACAAAGTTTTCTTTATAAATTTCAATAAGTTTAAATCAGGTGAAAACTTAATCACTCAAACGGTGGTGAGCATGAGCTTGTATCATCTCAAAAATCTACAATTCAAGAAAGCAGATGCTGGGTTGAAAGAATAAATAGTACGGCACGTAGTCTGATAAAAAATCAGGAAGGATAGGGCAGCGAGGGTACTTGTTGACAGTTATGACAATGAAATGTGTTAAATGCGCAGAAGTGTTATGGCAGTTCGTCTTCGTGCATAAAAAAATTCTTCCTTGTATTTCTAGAAACACATTCGCATTTCTGATTAGCGCATCCCCAAGCTATCATCTATGGATTCCGTTAGCTTGATATTGAATTTTCTTAGAACGAATTAAATTCCTGGCTACCATGGAATTAGAGACTGAAGAAAGTTGTCACGTGTATTCAATTAAGCAAGACAAGTTAAAATTTGCGGATGTAGAAGCTTGCTTAGCTGCAGTGGATCAGCGTAAGGTCTCTTCCAGGCCTCCTAAAGAGATTCGACCTGGGCAGGTATGTCATGGAATTTTATTAAGCTATAAATTTAACAGTTTTACATGGGTGTATGTGTATCGTATTTGCTATTAGAGCGTGCATGCGTACATGCCAAGTTATGCTGCGAAAGTGAATGGCAGCAACCATAACGCCATCTCTGGTAACAGTACAAGTGAATTCATTGGAACTGTCACGTGCAGGTTTTTTGCTTCGAAACTCAAATGAATTCAGTTAACTTCATCTAAAAACTAAAAAACCGAAATCAAGCAGTGGTATGGTTTTCAGATTTATGTCTACAAATACACCAATAACCAGTCCACTCAACAGTGGAGGGATGGATTTAGTTGGCATTATATTAAGAGATCTGCACACCCGGAGAAACAGAACCAGAGGTGGCACAGAGAGGACTGGCAGCTGCAGGATGACAAGGATGGAGTTAAAAGGAAACATAACTTCTACAAGCGAGTCTTCTATAAGTTTGGTAAGGCTAATCGGCAAAATTAATTGAATAACGTTAATAACGTCTACAATAAATTGAAAAGTAATCAATGCTGTGAGGAATGGAGATTTATTTTGGTGTGCACAGTACCATGCCAAAGTCGTGGGTAATTCACTGCTCACCACGAGCAATTTTACAAAAAGTACATGCGTCTCCTCCTCCACATATAATTTCATTATTGGATTAGAGTCCTGGGTACACAAGCAATTAATACTGGGTAAGCTTGTCTCTTTTCAGGTGCAAAAGAAAGTAAAGAAGCGAATAGAGGGTACACTTTGGTACATTATACTGGCGAAATTCCAAAAGATCTCAACCCTGACAGGCATGGCAACACAAAGACAACTCCTGAAAAAATAGGAGAAATCAGGAAAACAGCTGTGGCACAAGGATATACTCCTGGAAAAACCCCTGTCAAGTACAAGTCAGCAGGTAAAGATTACAAACTAAAAAAAAGTTTTCGAATCGAGTCATACGATGATGAAGTGAGAGAGTACCGGGGGCTACCACTAGCACAACCAGTTTTATTTGACATGACGGTCTAATCAATCTGAATGGTGTCCAATTGCTTTTAGAATTGAGTCGAAGTATATTAAATAAATATATACTAGTAAATTACTAACAAAGCTTGTTGTTAAATTTCTTCAGAAGATGGAGAAAACTTTGGCCTTCGGAACTCAAACTTACGCAAAAGCAGCGCAAGGAAAAGATTAGATCTTGAGGAAGAAAATGTTGATTCTGTACACCAAGCCCATGGTGTCCCAATTGCTTCCACTAGCAATTCGTCAAATCGATTAGATGGAGAGGAAAATACATATACAGATGAAATAGAATTTGGAAATACAATAACAGAGCAAGACCTTCCCAACGAGGAAGACGAAGGAGATCTGATAATCGTTCCCAACTTCCCAGATCCCAAAAACCCAAAAGGCACTGTAAATATTATGGAGAATATTGGAAAACAGAAATCTCAAAATGAATGCTCCAATAATAATGGCACCGAGAACCCCACAAAACCATCTAGGTGTCCGAACTTGGAGCGGTCAAACAGCACTATTTCAGAACACTCGCTAGACGAGGACCTTGATCTTATTGAAACTATCGACATGGATCACCCATATAGTAGTCCAGCTAAACCAGGTGGAAGAAATGACAATTTTGAAAGGTAATTAGCATATAAACTTAAATGAAATTGGACTAAAATTGATTATTTCCAATAGTGATTTCTTTTATTCCAAATATTACAACTACTCTTTTTTATTTAGCGCAACACTACCAAAGCAGAATGCTTCTATCTCCACTGGAGGCGAAGAAGAATCGCGAAAAAATAATAGGGTTGAAGAGAATGGAAATGCCAAAATGAAATCCACAAATTCGGATTGCATAACGACTCCAGGTGGCTATGCAAGCACAAGCAAGTCCGTAAAGGAAAACTTGGAGAGTCGTCTCAAGGCAGGCCAAACCCCTAAGCAAGCACTCATGTTAGTTTAACCAAATAAAGCGAGGTTACAAATTGATTGACTATTTTATTTATACTTCTAGGGGAGAGATAATGGAAGCTGCTCGACATGGATTAGAAACGAACCCAAGTCTTTCCCCAAGAAATCTGAAGCAAGCACAAAACATTGCGTATAATCTTCGAAAATCCAGTGAATACAGGGACGATATTTTTGACATGTTTAATTTGACGCGAACAAATCGTCTCATCATATACGACACAGCTGCTGGAGGTGTAACCTATGCCATGGCCCATCCCGAAATGTTGAAGCACTGCGAATCAGTCATTCAAAACATGGATAACGTAGTTTTTCATTACGATACCACATTTTCTGTTGGACCGTTCTTCACATCCATCCTTGCATTGAGAAATCCTCTATTTAAAAAGGAACCACTCACAGCAGTAGCAACAATGTATCACGAATCCTCAAATGCTAAACCACACATTGGTTTTTTTCGCAGCCTTAAAGATGAGATGCCCAGCTTTGGGTCCAAAACATTTACAATAGTCTCAGATAGAGAGGCGGCGATTCGTGTAGCTTTAGAACAGGAATTACCTCTTGCAAATCGAATGTCATGCTGGAACCATATGAAAAGTGTAAGTATGTGTAGTTATTCGGTTCTTGGTCCTACTGATGCATTGCTAATGGTAGATTTAATTTTAGAATATAGGTGATTGGAGTAAAAAGAAGTATGGACAGGAAGCTTCATCCAGATACGTTGCTGACGTGACCACTTTGTTAGAAACTGAAAGCGACGAGGAATACGAAACACAGCTAGCCTTTTTCAAGAAGTCTTGGGACCAAGAGTTCACGCATTACTACATGACTTACAACCATAATGACGTGAAGGGAAATAACGTGGGGAAATTGAAATCTTATGGCATAACATTTCCGGAACAAGGAATAACTAACAACCCAGCGGAGTCAATGAATAATGCTTTGAAGAATATACTTGAAAGGAAAGAGTGCACGTTTTACGAGGCAGCGATGGGAACCTATTATTACCAGTGCTATCTTCTTCTTGAAATAAAAAGGGGACTCGAAAATGTTGGAGACTTCAAATTGAGTGAACAAGGAAAAATGCAATTGAAGAAAATAAAGAGTCCAGAAAATTTTCATGATGTTGTACAGCCTGAGGCAATTCCGGACATAATCACAAAGGGAAAATATCGAAAAATTTCTGAGCCACCTCTCCAACCTGATATTCGGTCATCTAATACAGCGAGGGACGGCATTGCTGATTACTTGAGACAAACCGGCAGGGTAGAATGCAATCCAAGGTTTGGAATATGGACAATTAGAGAAGCAGATCGCTATTACATCGTAAGGAATTATAAAACTAATTTGACACATGCAGGTTGGGAGCAATGTTTTTATTCGTAAATCTATATATTTCTAAGGTTAAGCTCGATCCTCTGTCTTGCACTTGCACTGAAAGGAAACCATGCGCTCACATGTCAGCTTGCCAAAGCGGAGCAGGTGACCCTAGTCATTGATTAATACATACTTCATTTAAAAGCAGAATTACTACGGAGTGTTCTTATCTTATAGGATTAAAACGAAGGAAACGGAACGATGTGGAGGAGTTAAGGCAAGTCGGAAACATGGAACAAGTGTACAAAAGAACGAAATCCAAGAGGACTGGAAAGAAGGGCAAAACTGAATTTGAAGCAGCTGCGTTGCGTTTTAACCGGAAACAAGGACAGGCATATTCTCCAATTGAAGGTAAGCCAATGAGTAAACATACTTGCAGATTGTGTACAATAAAAGTTTAAAGACGACTCTAATTTCTACATTAATTGCAATAAATGCTTTGCATATAACTTTTAATTAATCCAAAATACTACTTAATCAAATATTCCAGAGCCTAATGCCTTAGTTCTTGGAGATATTCCCAAAATTACAATGAAGAATCATTATGACGACCATGTTCTTGAATTGGAAAGTGGATTGAAGCTTAGAATGTCTGACTGGAAAACCCTTCAGCCAAACATAAGCGTAGCTGAGCAGAATTTACTAACAAAATTGGATAAGACACTGGAATCTGGACATTCGTCATGGCTAAATGATAAAATAATTACAGGTTATTAGTTAACTGTTTCTGCACTATTAGTTGATGGTTGACCAATGCACTAAAATAATGCAAGAAATATTTACAGCATTTGGAGAACGCTTGTGTGATGGAACCAACTGCATATTCATTCCACCTACGGTGTCTACTCTATTGCTATCAGACGTACAGATAGAGGATGTCTCGGAAGATTATCAGAAACAACTAAAAGCAGCGGACTGGGTCTTCTTTCCTGTGCGACCAGAAGGTTTGAATCATTGGATCTTAGTAGCACTGCGACCTGAGGAAAAGCAAATATGTGGCAAGCTAATATTAATGTCTCCCGTTTACTTTTAAAATAATAATGTGTGAGTCATGATTGCTTGTTTTTGTTGTAGTATTGGATTCACTGGACGAACTTAGGAACACGGATGAGAGTATCCAACGAATCGTGAACTACTATTCTAATGCAACGAAGGCAACTGAAATTGAAGAGTGGGATGTTCTTCAATACGATGACATTCCCCACACATTGGATTCAAGTAGGAATGGAAGAGACTGTGGTGTTTATGTTTCTTTCTATATGGACCAGTTCGTAAATGGAAAAGAACTTGTTGAGCCATTAGATCCTTTAGCTTACAGGGCAAAAATGTTAAATAAAATAGTTCAACATTGTAATCCATTCCGAACCAAGGCAGAGAAAGACGTATGCCGCAAATGTAATCGTCCTGATCCCAGTCCCATTGTTGGTGAAAATCGGGTAGACTGGATCAATTGTGATAGGTGCCAGCAATGGTACCATCAAACTTGTGTAAATGTTCGCCAGGCAAATGTCGCGTGTAGCACATTTGTCTGCAGCAACTTTTAGACCCTTACCATTTCAAGCGCAAATAACTAAAAATAAAGTTTATTAAAATATATTCGATTCTGCTTTATATAATACGTTCCTACACAAAAAAATATCTACAAATAGTAGTTACTACCTTGTCGTAATTGCATCTATGTTATTGCTCTTACTGGGTAATTATGAAAATGGAAGGCACAGAAATTACAAGAATGAAATATTTGCATTCGCCATAACCTGAAATGATGTTAAGCAGGCTCAAATATTATCACATTTAACAGAAAAACTAATAATAGTAACATTTAATGACAATAATAATTTTGTTTAATTATTTAATACAAAAACTGCTCTCATAGATTTCCCGTCATATCAGTGTAGTAATGATTAACCGGATACGAACAAATATCGAAACCTAAATTTAGTAATTATAGTTTGCTTAGTTTTTGCTCACTTTTAACACTTATTTAGTTCTTACTACGACACAAAGGGAAGCATCATTTGTTTTACGTATTATTTAGAACTGTTTAAAGTCTCTTAAAGATCATTTAGTCCTTAATGTTTGCTGGTACAGCTGGGCTTTCAAAACCATAGTCATTAATATACATTACAACGGTACCGTTGGCCATTTAAAAGTATTGCAACGGTACCGTTGGCCATTTAAAAGTATTGCAACGGTACCGTTGGCCATTTAAAAGTATTGCAACGGTACAGTTGGTCATTTAAAAGCATTACAACGGTTGCCATTAAAATACATTACAACGGTACCGTTGACCATTTAAAAGCATTACAACGGTACTGTTCGTCATTTAAAAGCATTACAACGGTTGCCA